>JACXGM010017806.1:0-19486 GCA_016801145.1 Umbra pygmaea | reverse complement strand
ATTTAAACGGATGAGTTATAAAAAAATTCACTCCCCCCACAGTTGACAGATAGAGGAAAATAAGCAATATACACCAAAACCATTTTTTGAACCAGGCTATAAACATGTTTATTTCAGCTGTAAAGTTGGGCATTTTGCCATAGAGGTCTATTGAAATTGCTCCTTTCTGCAGCCAGCCTCAAGTGGCCATTCGATGAATCGCATTTTTTTTTACTTCCTTGTTGGCTTCATTTGTCAGCCTCGGAGTTTGCCCCTTGGTTTTTTCACGTCTCAGTTTGCGTCCAACATCCAAATATAACATAACAAGGCGGGATAATAAATTACAGAACAGGCCCATGGATAACTTCAAAACCTTTTTGAAATATGGTAAAATATGACTTGAAATTATCTCGACAAACATTGAAATATATATTTTTTTTAATTAAGAAAATAAATACATTTGATAGAGAGAAATATGTCATTCTGTTGATGATCTCAGAGCGAAGGAGCTCTAGCTGCCATAACACAACATTAAATATTTATAAAGACTCGTGTAGAGTTAGCATACACCTACAGTCATTTTCCTGAAAAAGGCAGACCGTGGCTGTCTGCATGTCTATTAGCCTGACTCTTACTTTAGCTACTTTGTTATCCAAATGTATACGCTAACATAATTATGAATATACTCCTAATAAACACTGTGTCTGTCTTTGACTTGTTTAACAAAATCAGAAGAAACCGTACCTTTCACGCTACGTTTACAGCAAAAGGCTTCCCATGTTCATCGCTGTTTCTGTTACGAGGGAGTACCCCAACAAGAGTCACTGCAACGCTGTGACCGAAATCCCGCTCATCCAATAGCTGAAGAGGAATCCCCTGATTTACCCAATGAATACACTGTTATGCATTTATAGACATCCCCCAAAAACGGAGATTGTCGGGTGATGGAGTTGCGAAATAAAAGTGTTCCCGTACACAACAAATGAGTTATGCTCGGAAACATAATCATGATAACATATGTCAGTGTGATTTAACAATCAACGTTTTTGTTATTGATGCGTTATATAAATCTTTTTAAATAGACGTCTGGGACGCAGCGTATTCAGTTATAAGCCACACCTTTCATAAAAAGACTTCCTCTCCCAGAATTCAGTCGTAATGTTTCCACGCATTTGGCCTTATATAGGTCAATGAGCAGGAGGATCCGCCGAATCAGCCCACTGCCCACATATAGGTTTCAGTAGAGATTGAGACAGGATAATAGTTGTTCAACTCATAATACACTATTATGGTTAAGAAAATCATACTTATTGCATAAGGCTGAACATTGAAATATTATTTGTTTATCGAAAATAGCAGATCCCCATCAGAAAGAATATGCATACTATATTTAGTGCAGGGGTTATGTTTAGTGTAAAATATACAATTGGTGTTAGGATTATTAGTGATCATGAGAGGTTAAATTAAAATATTTTTTCAGTGCCAAAAAACAATAGCAAAATCTAAAATATATGTGTGTCATAGAGAAAGTGAACATGCAAGTGTAAATTAATAGATGTAGATGCCTCACCTGTGTGTGTTTGTGTTTATGTTTGTGTGCATTCAGGTGTAGCCGCAGTCGGTGGATCTTAATTGGGGAGGACGGGCTCGTATAATGCAAAACAAAAAAAAACACTGGGTTTTGTGCATTGCGCAACATTCCATTCACTCCGGTCCCAAGCGTAATACGAGCCACTCCTCCCCAATTAAGATCCACCGACCGCGGTACAGGAATGTGAAGTAGACACTGGTGCTACAGGGGTTGTGGGGAGTTTGGGGTTTCCATGTGACAGGTCAGGTGGTAAAACTGACAACAGCAGAGGTGTCCGGTGAACCATAACCCCAAAGAGACTAACCTCTGACCGTAGTCCTGGATGCCCTCTCTGCTTTCTGTCAATTTAAACTCTGCCTGAAACAACTCCTGAGTGTCTCCTAAATAGTGCCCCTATTCCCCAAATAGTACATTACTTACGATAAGCCCTATAGATGGAGGGTACATGTCTGCTCAGAGCTCTATATTACAATTAACAATTTTGGATGCAGTCTGTGATGCAGGGCAGGCCTTCTCTGTCTTCGGCCTTAGAGAACTAGCAGATCAAAGGAGGTGAGGAGAGATAGCAGGGTGTAAATAGGGCAACTGGAATTTGATTCCCCACAGAACAACAGCAGCCCTGATCACCAAATGGCACCCTGCAATGTGGACTACTATATGGCCCCCTATTTCCCAATAGTGGACTGATTTAGTGAAGTTCTAAAACTTATATAAAGTTGAGACATTTTTCAATGTCAATGATCGCATTATACAGTATATATTGGAGAAAAGAAAAAACTGTGAAATAATTTATTATTACCAAAATAGGGTTTTATTTCATCAGCTGCAGTATACAATATACAAAACAAAAAATAAAAATAGATCATATATAAATAATATATTTAAATGTATATACAATTATACATTATAAGTTATTAATGTAAATGGATGGAGGAATTTACACAAAAAAGTTTCAGAGCCTGAGATTTGTTTGTAAACAAAACATGGGATCCCAATGTGGGATTTTAAAGTCAGTAATAATTTCCCAAACAGAAATTCCAGTGCACCCTAAGGAGTATTGATACTAGAGAAAGACTGTATACATTTCTGTTAACAGTTCATACTAGGTATATTTACTGCAATAATTGTAACTGTTGAATTGATAGAGCCTTTGTCATCATAAAGCCAATACATGCAAATATTTTAAACAGGCTCCAGAATTCACAATTTACAATTCAGCTGTCATAGAGGTAAGATTAATAAACGAAAATACATAAGATATTAGAGTCACTTTATCTGCATGGCATGCTGTGTACTGAACTAAAGCAATATAAAATTGTGTTTGTATTGTTCTGTGCTGCTGTAAGACATATGACTGAGACTGACTGTGGTTATTTCCTTCATGGAATTATAAATGCTACTGTTCTTCCAGGCTTCTCCACAATATCACAGTCCATCTCTTGAGTCTCTGAAGACCGAATATTTTTTCAGCTCAAAGAAAATATGTTCTGGAATGTTCTATATCTTTCATTGGAACCATTTGGAACTTTAGTTGTAGCTGCTGAAGTAGGACTGAGTCTTGAGGCACAACTCTTCCTCACTGTCCACCTCTTCCTCCAACTCATTTTCTTCATTATCCTCATCGTCATCCTCGCTGTCTGACTCTTCGTAGAAGCTGATTGTGGCCTGGATGGGGAAGTTCTTCAGGAGAGCCTCTCCGTCACTGTACAGGTAGTCAAACGACTTGGACTTGGGCCAGAACAGTCTGGAGTGGAAATAATAATGAACCATGAATAAAAATATCCCTTGGCTTTAGGTTTGCTAAATATTCTTCTTAACTTCTATATAAGTCATTTGGGAATTACACTGATACATCTATATCATAAAGAAGTTATTATTTGGCTTTAAGCACTACTATTGTATGGATGAATGTAGCTTACTGGAACATTGTACAAACCTGACAGGGTGCTGAAAAGACTGGGACTTCCCACTGAACGGGAGGACACCTTGAGATGTAACGGTAGTGTCTGTAGGTCTAGAGTAAGGCTGTAAATGTGCAGAGAGAGAGAGAAAATTAGGTGTTAATCCACCACACTGACTTGTCCAAACACAAATCCACAAATGCCCTTTTATCATCTGAGCTCCTGCCTTGTCTGTACTAAACCAGCATCTACCACACAGTAGCTCCAGTACTGGCACCAAATCTAGGGTGCCAAACCAACTGAGGACTTAACAATAGGTGCCTACTCTGTTTGTTTGGCACCTGTGGGAACCTCTTTTAGTCTCTCTCCCATGATGACAAGTCTAGCTGAGGTGTCCATTTTTGTGTTTCTCTGCAACAGCAGGAACGTGTTAGGCTAGTAGGCTTTCTGCAAGGTGATACTTTCTGGCTGTCACCTTCAATGTTGGTTAGGTGTGAGTTGAGGTGTGGGGCCGGACACAGCTTAATGGGTAAAGCAAGAGGGCCTTTAATTGCAATCCCATATATAGTGCAAATGATATCCTCTAAACCTCTTATGAATGGCAAAGTTACAGTAAACCTGCTTAACCTTCAAGTCTTTTGTCCTGCCACACTGCTTTAATTCTTAATAACTCCTGTTTCCCTCCTCGAATTTCCTGTAGTTTGGTATTTGAGCAGTTTTTTTCTATTAAAATAATCTATTAGGTCTTTTTTGTATAGACCCCAGGACAATTAACTGCTGCTTTAGCAAAACATAAAGGGAATCTTAATAAAAGCATACATTGCTTCCCCCCCTGCCTTTAATAATCATAAGATTGACCAATAAACTTACACATGACTGTCTGCTTCCCTGGCATCCCCTTTGTGGATGCTTCTTGGTCGTGAGCCAGGGTCTCCATAGCGAAGTATATCTGCCAAGTAGAAAGCAAGAGCATGATGGTTAGTGTCAATGAAACAGAGCTTATTAACATTCTGGAATGTGAAATGAAAACGTGCTCCGAAGAATGAAATGCATCTGCTAGAAGTCTAGGAATGTATCATATTAAGCCTACAAAAGTCTACGTTATATATTGTTTCCATATCATGGAAATAATTGTAGGATAAAGGCAATATCATTTAATGTAGCAAAAGTAGGCTACCGAATATTAATATAACATTTCCAAATACTGTAGGCATGCTACATGGGCAATGAATCCAGGTTAATATTGATGCATTCCTTGACAAGCAGTTTGTTTCTATTATCTTTGTAGAGCTTACCTGTCGTTTGTCTCCAGACGGCTATCCATCAATGGCGAGCGCTGGGCAACACCGAAGGGCGTCGGTTTGACGATCAGCCTTGCGGTACTCATTTATTCAGCTCGTTACCCGTCCCGTTAAAGACAGAATATCTGTATTCCCTTTCCTGTAACCAGTATTCTACTTATCTGTATCCTAGCTGCGAGCTTTTCCCTTAAAACGACGAGGCAGAGGAGTTATAGGACTGTGTCCGAATGGCAACAACGCCCGAGGCTTATAAAGACCGCTAGATCTAAATGGAGTGTGGGGGAGTTGAGCTGCCAAATGATCAGTGGTAGGGGGGAAAGCCTGTCTGCCAAATGATTGGGGTCAGGGCAATTTGGTGTGAAGTGTTCTCCAGTTGTCCAAACAGAGGTCCGCAGCGTGAGGGTGAGAAATCTGGTACCGCAGGGTTATTGGAAAAACACAGAGGAGAAAAGAGAGACACCATCTGCGAGAAAGACAGCGGGGGAGACATAATGTGGAGTCCTAAATGTTTAGCAATTAACGAAGACATTACAGAGGCTGAGCAAGGATCGATTTGCGCATGTGGATATCCTGTAACCGTTATAAGTTGCATGCGAACGGATGATAATGGGAATCAACATCTTTTCGCATTACACGTGTAATAGGCGAACTGCATGGGAATCATCTTACGTTCGTACGCAACTTGTTTTCTTCCACATAGGGTCACAAAAAATAATTTTCCTGTAGCCTATAGTCCCATCAAACGTGCGACACATTTTGCTATAAGAAGCCTATCCTAATATCGGAATAAAACAACAACAGTGGTATTTGTTTTTACTAAACGAACCTTTTGCTGGTAAAACAAACACTGTGATTATATAGTTCACATAAATGTATTATTTTACATAAAGGTTATGCTAAAATGATTAATTATAATCGGTGTGTGGTGGTACTTTCAGGAATGAGTGACAACCTTCCACCAGGTTGTTAAATGGAATATGTTTGTATTTGTTGAATACGTAATATAAGGTTGTTTGTCGTTCACTACTGTAGCTAGAAGTCAATATATTTTATGGGTAAATATGAGCATAGAAAAATAAATAAATAAAAATCACCTCCATCTATGATATTGCTTGATATACAATAAGGTTTGTATTTGTCAAAAAAGTAACTATTATGTCACACATAACAATAGGACCCTCAGTATGTTTTGGAAAAGTTACACTTTTAACAACTTGTGAATATATTCAACTGCCTGGTTTGATAAGAAGATTATCTACTGGTCAGTCCCCAAATAGGTTCTAGGTGTCTGTAAAATCCCTTTTTGACAACTGCTTTATAATACATTTGATTGGTTGCTAGATTGATAGGAGATCGTATGCCTCTCAACTTGGTTTTGGAGGGCCAAATGGAGACACTCTTCTTAGTTTTTAAGATCAAAACCTGTTACCCCAGGTCAGTGACAGGGCAACACAATCTCATAGGTTTTCGTGAATTAGACGAAAGATGACATGAAATTCTCTGCACTGCCCTGAAGGAAGCCATTAGTGTACATGACGCGATTTTTCAAATGTACACATAATGTGTAATTGACCAGTGGCAAAAACTCCTCATTAAATGCATTTTGGTTTCATGTTGTAAGGGACCGTTCGGTATTTATGGAATGGACCACCGGAGGAAAATAGGGGAGGGTCATGTCTTTTCATTCATTGTTGAGGGGAGGTTCACCCAACGTTTTTTAGTCTGGAAGGGTCACCCAACTTTTGTATCAAAAAACTGCACATTTTCAAAGTGGCTTGTTTGGTGCATATTTTTCCATTTAGCTATTCTCGGCCCCCCATCGCTAGCAGATGGGTCTGACCCAGGCGCGGGCTGAGGGGATTGGGTGCAATTACATGATCTATAATTATGTGGGCTAGCAATTACATTAGCTATTTGTTCTAACAGTACAAAACCGAAATCGAACTCTGAGATCAGGTCTTCGCGGACTCAGCTACAACGTAACCCTACTTATGGTTAGTGACCGTAAATAAATGACATCCCTCAAGTTATTAATTCAATAGGTTTTCATCATGTAGCTTAGAAACCTCAAAACACTATCAAATTGGTCAGAGAGAGCACAGCCGCATGTTGCACATCTTGGATATTTAGAATTACAATTAGAGAACGTTTTCTTTAATAAACATTTGAAACTTGGTAAATTCAATAGCTTTTGTATCACTTAGAAACCTCATCACTTTTAAATTGTCAAATTCTTCAGAGGACACAGTCTTTGGATTTTCCCAAGAAAAGTTTTTGAATTTTCAAAGTCATTCAATAAGAAAAGCTAATGAACATTTAAATTTTAAAATGTTTATTAAAAAAATCTAAACTTTTTGAGTAAAATGCAAATGCTGTTCAAGACGTGGTGTACTCTGTGAACCATTTGTAAGTTTTTTGAGGTTTCTAAGTCATTCAACAAAAACACTATTTAATTTTTTTAATAAACTGCCCTCACCCCAGTTGGCTAACAGGCCCTTCTAAGAAAAGTCTTGAATTGCCGACACAGATTTTTTCATGTGGACCATAGCCAAGTTTAGGCAAATTAATTATGAAGGGAAATGAATGTCTAGAGTTTACACTTAAATTTCAGAATTTGCTAGATTACAGATACAGTTGTCCACAGCATAATATTATTCCTATTGTGAAAATGTATCAAATTGTTTATCGCTAGACCAGTGGATTATTTTTATTTAAATCTTTCCAAATTGTGCATTAAAAAATGATTTATCTTCATTTCAATATATCTACAATGTATTCAAAATATAAAAAAGTATTCAATTTACCTCTTAATCATTTTGTGGGATTATCTACAAAAGATGTCATTATTCGATGATAATAAGGGAAAGTTTTGGGGGATAAATGTGTTTAAATGTGGGCATTATATGAAATAAATTACTTTAAGACGTGAAAATTATTGATGGTCCCTAACCATAAGCAGACAACTGTGTAGCCTACTTTGTCTGATACACCGATCGGGCTATAGTGTGGCTGATTCCGGGAAAACAGGACAGATCTTTTTCTCTTGCTTGTCTTCTAGAAGAATGAAAGAAGTTCTATGATTCTAGAAACGAAATTCGAAACTGCCTACCAGGGCTGTAGTCAAGACCACCTTTGTCGTGTCCAAGACTAGGACTAGTCGAGACCAAGTCAAGACCAAGTCCAAAGAGGTTAGAGTCCAAGACAAGACTGAGTCCAAAAAGGTTTGAGTCCGAGTCAAGACAAGGGGCTGGAGCAAAAGCAGTTTTTTACAGATCATGATTAGCTGAGAAATTCATAAGAACCATTTTTCACAGTATATATACTCAACAGTATAAGCTTTTTGAAGCTTTTTTTAACGCTTTTATAAGCGTTGTATCCTTCAAAGGCTTTTTAACATGAACGTCTAACAAACAAAAAAATTACCGACAAACCTTTAGAGTGTAGCATTCTGTCTGCAGTTAGGTAAGTTTTTTGTTTTGCCTTTTTTCATTATTTCAGCTTTATTTAACCATATTCATCGATTGAGAACAAGAATTCTAATTTGCAATCGTGACCTGGCCAAGATAAGGCGCAAGGTGGAAGGCGACATAAAGTTACACACAGAGTACAAACATTCAAGTATACAGTTACACATAAACAGTATTCAGTTCAATAAAAAAAATACTGTACATTCAGTGCAAATATGGTCTAAAAAAGAGAAGTATATTATTTGGAATGTAAATTGGCAGTACAAGAGCAATAACACTAGGATAGGTAACGTGATGAAAATGACTGAAAATGGTAATGTGCATATTATACAAGACAGCTGTGCGGTTGAATTTGTGCAAGATGCATTAAGGCTTTTTTGAGTGCGCTAGGTCATAAACGGGCAAAGAAGACAGGGGGGGTAGAGTCAACATGTGCAGCAGTCAGTCAGTAGATTTGTAAGTAATGCTTTAAAAGAATGGGGACGATGGACTCGAGTTTTAGAGATTTTTGTAAATTGTTCCAATCATTAGCAGCGGAGAATTGGAAGTAGAGGCGGCCAAATTAGGTGCAGGCTTTTGTAGCGACTAGGGACATATATCTGCTCGAGCGCAGGATGAGAGTGGGTGATGCTGCCCGGTTTCTTTGTAAGCACAGTGCTGATGAATTCCTTTGTTTATATAACCAAATTTGATTATGGCAGAATTGGCTAGGGGTCGACCGATTTATCGGTGCGCAGATTAATCGGCCGATCTTTTGACATTTTGTACATAATCGGCATCGGCCAATATCAAGCCGATTAATAAGCAGGCGCATCTTGCGGGCAGCCTGGTCGCCAGGCCCTGGTGTTGTTGTTGTGGAACACGTGTACGATGCATGCTGCTCCTAGATTCAATTATCAGCAGAGTGAGCAGACCCCATCCAGTGACCAAGGAAGGAGCTGTTCCTCTGAGAAAACAGTAAGGATTAAATTCTTATAAATCCTATTTAATGAAAAAACATATGACATGTTACTGCCAACTTCGAGAAAAAAAAGGAATTGGCTACATGACTTTCGGCTACTTTGGATATTGATAGCTGTCATGTCACAATAATTAAGCTAGAATTTTGCAATCACAGATGGTGGATCTAAGACTTTTATTATTTGTTCCGTTTGTGTGTCTATATTTGAGAGGGTTGTCAACTCAATGCAGAGAAAGAAGTTGTAGTTAAAAAAGACCACCGCACCATAGGCTAGTTAAGGACTGGCTTTGCTTTGCTAGCGTCATTGCTAGGGTTGGTAACAGTCTATGGCTGGTACAGAGTAGACCCGCTGCTAATATGGCACCTGTGCTTTAACTACCTGTATCTACCGGACCGAATAGCAATGCGGATTTCTGTGCCTCATTTTGGCGCCACTGATATGCCTGCGTTGCTCAGTGATGCTCCGAAAACGAATGTTAGAATAACAGAAACATCACAGCATGTGACGCTAGTTAACATTACACTTGTCAGCAGCTAAGGTTAGCCTTGGTAAGTTTGTAGCTAGCATGAAAGCGGATAAATTAAAATCAGTCGCATATAATCATTTGTTAGCTTCACGTGGTTAATATTAGTCTACAATAGTGGGTTCACTTCTTTCATTCGACATAACCCATTTATTATCAGCTAAAACTTCTATCCGTTCTGTTTTCCTCAAGGCTTTTAGGGAAAAATGACCTGTTTTAAAAAAAAAACTGTTGCACAAGGGTTAACTAGCTATATTGCGTTGCATATGATGAATAAGGGGGATTTATAACTAATCATCAGATCAGCCAACAGTAGATCAAAATCGGGTACTGGCACCAAACGAGTGCTGATTTAATATGTCCATTCAACAATGCACAGTCATTGTTGCGCACTTTTGCACACATAAAACGTGTAAAAATACGATGCCTATTCAAAACGATACACAGAAGACAGTTTTTTTTACTTCCACATTTAATCAAAAGGCATCCATGTAAGCAGGGAATATACGTCGCTAGTGTTCTCAAACGTCGTTTTCAAAGTAGCCTATTTCTGATGTTGAGTCAGACGGTGGCGAAAAGAGAGAAGAACATTTGGCTATTCCAACTCCTTGCGCAAGAGAATAATTCTGTAGTTAAAGACGAAATCCCATGTTTCTCAGTTAATGCTTTTGTTATATTTATATTCTTTGTCATATTTGTGTATTGATTTTGAAACCAGATATATTTTTCAAGTGCTTCTGGAAATTATTTCATATCTGTACTCCCGATGTGCACCACCAAATATGATTGGTTAATAAAAGGACAACTATCAAAATGCACAGATTAAATGTTTTTGAGGCAAATCCCAAGGGTTTGTTTTACAAAACAGATTTAATAGACGAAGTTGTATCAAATACAAATCGTACTATGCCTACTATGTGTTTTGCCATTTGTTTTGCATTTTGTTTGAACAAATTTATATAATTTGATATATTTATTTCAGATTTTAAACTATTTTGTGTATTATATTAAGTATTTGCCTATATTAAAAGTTATTTATTTCAGTATTTTTGAATTGTCATTATTTCTCCACAAAAAATAATAATAATCGGTTGATTAATCGGTATCTGCTTTTTTGGTCTTCCAATAATCGTTATCGTTATAGGCCTTGAAAAATTATAATTGGTCGACCTCTAGAATTGGCGGACATCTTCGTTTGTTACAGTGTGTGTGAAACAATGAAAATTAATGTCAATAACTTCAGCAGGGCACACAGATGCAGGGCGTGCTGTGCAAAGACAATTTAGTGTGTTATTAATTATCAGGTGGCAAGTGTTTCACTTTCCCTCCAATATTATTATAAAGACACCTGGATTCAGTCGAGACCAAAAGCCATATTTGGCAAGACCAGTAGCAGAGACCGAGACAAGTCCAAGTCCAAATACCAGCGAGTCTGAGAAAACTCAGAGACCATAGGAAAACCGTCTTGAGTCCGGACTCGAATCCAAGATCAGACTCGAATACTACAGCCCTGCTGCCTACTAGTTTCATAACAACTTTAACAACCAAGTGCTTGTTAAGATTCATTGATGAATATGGACATTCTCACCTGCTATCACGCAATTGAAACAGCACGTGCAGAAGTCTACATTCACAAAGCACTGTTTGGCTTGCCTTGCAAATGTTGATTGCATCGCTGTGTTTGTCAGCTTGCAAAACACTCAGGGCTGACAAAAAAACACTGGTTCCTACAGCCCCGAAAGCTCAGGTCTGGTGAAGCCCCTGGTCTGACCCAACAAATATTGCACAATCATTTTTTATTGACTCTCCAAAACTACGAGGAGTCCAGAGAGTGTTGGAGGAGTTGCTGGTACCCTATGAAGACAAGCCATGTGGTGTCTTGGATATGGAGTTTGTCTTTGAACTGTTTGCGTCATTTTTTGAGAGACAAACAATCGAAAAAGAACGGTTTCGGGACTGCATACTGAATCCTGAATAAGGGATACCAGTTTTAATATAAATGAACAGGCAAGCAGTGGATTATATTGGACGACGGGTAAGTGTGTATTTAGTTTCCATGTTATTGTGTTTCCAAAACCATGTTATTGAGTAAATCTACTGAAATGACCACCATATTGGTGGAGTGTGATGTGTAAGATGAGAAAGCAGAGGTTAAGTCATGTGTCATGATTGGAAAAAACAGTGACTATGTGTACATCTTTGTATTCAAAAGTATTCAAAAACAGCATAGCCACTTTTTCAGCAGCCATTATTTCAGTATCCTAATGATGATGTATTTTAGCTCACCTGTAATTACCGGTATTAATGTTTTGACAATAATTTATTGTGAAGTCAATGCCACCTTATAGAATGATGCTATCAATTTCTATCAAAACACATGAAAATTCCTGGGTGACCCCAAACATTTTAATGCTGTGCAACTATACACCAATCTGAAATAAAATGATTACCACCTGCCTAATGTTGTGTAGGTCCCACCTTTGCCACCAAACATCCCTGACCCGTCGATGTCACAGTGTCCATAGTCTTTGTACCTGTTCTGTGTCACTTCAGGGTGGTTTCTCTCCTGTGTGTTTTGTTTTGGTTTTGTTTCCCCTTCTCTTTGTATCACATGATCCCCTCACATGGTTTGATTATCCAATCGGTTCAGTTGTTTAGTCCTCACCTAAGTATTTAGTTCTGTGTGTTTGTTTGTTTGGTGTGGTTCATTGTTCTTGTCCAGGTACGTGGTTGTTCTTATTCTTTGGAGTAGTTGTCTTTAGTCTATTCATATGTATAGTGTAAAGTGTTTCTCTTGTGTTCCAGGTCATGTTGTATAAGTTAAAGGTTCTGTTCTTGTGTTTATGTAGTGTTGTTCTTGTTTATATGTTAGGTCTTTGTTACTCATGTATTCTTGTCTCTGTGTTTCTTGTCAAGTTCATTCCTGGTATAATAAAAAGTATCTGTTTGATGAAGACGCGCCTGCCTCCGCTATCCTTGAACCGTGACAGTCGAGGTATTTGTATTTTCCTTAAGTACACAATCTGACAAACAGTGGGCTAAATCGCTGCTTTGCAAGACAACTCCTTTACGGTGGCCACAGTTTCGATCCTGGTCACGGTATCTCCAACATTGCCAGGAGCTCCAGCATGAGCCAGCACAAATTGGTACAGCACTTCCCAGGATAAAGGAGAATATAAGTCGGATTAACGTACCTTACTACATCACTCTCCAGCAACTCCTTATGTGCAAATTGGGCACATGTGAGTTGTATCACTGAAATATAGTTGGTGAATGTGTAATCCTTTACTCCCTGTTAAGATTGCCTGTCAGATTAATATTAAATATAAATCATATTTTTAATAATACATGCCTTAGGGCTGGCAGCGATTATGCCTATTCAACCCCTCGGGATGAGGCCTAGTTTATTAGTACAGGCTTCATTCATTGGCTGAAGAACGAGGATCAATCTACATTCATCGCTGAGGTACTGCTGATTCATGGAATGCCCCATCTGGTGTTGTGTTAAAGTTTAGTATGATAACCTGAGTCCTTGGACCACAATGCAAATCTACCTGGATTGATGACAATCTAGTCCAAGCCCACTGACCACAGTCCATTTTTAATAGTCTCCCTAATAGGGACCTGACATGTTTTCAGTTGCTCTCATGTATGTGCTGTTGTTTTGGTTTTTGTCTGGTGTGCATTGTTTATACTATTTTCCACTCTACAGGTCATATGATTTAGTCACATGGTTTATGTTGTCCAATAGAGTGCTGTAATCACTCTACAGCTGATTATATACATTAATTATCATGTCTATTTAAGTTTGTTTTGAATGTTATCAATTGTGGGTTATTGTTGCATGTCTTGCTGTCAGGTACGTGTTCGTTACAAGGGTTGAGTGTGTAGATGTCATGTTCTCTAAATTGTTATTTTATTTAAAAAAGTATTATCTCTGTTTTGCCCCTCAAGGTTTTGTTTATGTTCACAAGTCTTTACAGATTAAAATACTGTTTATTTTGGCTTAAAACCTTCATGCTTGTCTTCATTCCACATTCACACTATGGAAGCCTACAGTGAAGACACCACCTGGCTGTCCTTGTCCCTGTATTCGTGATGGTGCAGCCGATCTGGATCTTTTTTATTTTTGATTTAACCTTTATTTAACCAGGTGGGCACATTGAGAACAATTTCTCATTTAAAATGGCATCCTGGCCTAGATAAAGCAAAAAGGTGCAAGTACAGATAGAGTTACATATGAATACAAATACACAAGAATCACACAAAGGGTCGGGTAGGGAAGAAAGATAAAAAATACAGTTAAAATTGAACGAGGTAGATGTAAGTACATGTACAATTAGTGCAAAGAAATCTTAGATTTAGAGGTAGATTGACTTAGTATACAGAGTAGCAGGCAAATACAATGTAATACGTTAACACTAGTATGACTGTGCAAATGGTAACAGTGCAAATAACAGTTGATAAATAATATATTTTAAATAAAATACTGTTGAAGTCAGTATATACCAAGGATCTTCAAAGGATATACAAAGGATCTGTCTAAAGACTGGAAATAGCCCCGATGAAGATCTGCACTAGGTCTACCCACAGGACCTTAATATGCACTGATAAACAACTTGGACTTAATTGGACATGCACTGTTAAACTTTACACCCGGCATAGCTAGAAGAGGAATGGCCACCCCACTGAGTCTGGATCCTCTCTAGGTTTTCCTAGCCACTGTGCTTCAATTTCAGATTGTTGTTTGCTCTTTGGGGTTATAGCATAGGTGTCTGAAAAAGCACTTTGTGACAACTGCTGATGTAAAAATGGCTTTATAAAATACATTTGATTTGTAGTAGAGAAAAAAAACAAAAAAATTGTCAAGGAATGTTGAAAAACATTCCTGGTGAAAAAGGAATTGTTTTAATAAGTAGTTATTGTATTATGTTACTACAGTTGCTGAATAGTTAACTGAAAGAACATTGCATTTGTCGTAGATTACTAGCTGGTGAATTTGTTTTCTATTATGAGAGGCTCAGGATGATTTACATTTTCTATCATCAGAAATACCACACCATTTTGAACCATGCTTAACAATATTTAAATTAGCTAAAATCAAATTATATCAAATGCTTTAGTATGGTCACAACCACAAAGGCAACTTCAAACTAATGTTGTAAAAGCCTTCTATGCACATATAGCTTGTAACAATCCTACATTTGCTCAGGAGCAATCTATATCTAATAACCTTCATAATCTAGAAATTTGCAAAACACTGATTTAGTGATTCCCATAATTTCAGGATATATTTGGCAGTTTCTATAAGTAATTTCAAGAACCATTTAAAAGATCTAAGAGTCAACAATGTGGAAAGACACAGCGGAACAAATGGGTACAAAACATTTTAAATTGCCTTAAACATAATTTGTGCAAGCAATTATTCAATAGTTGAATGTGTATGGCACTATTAAGATCCTGCTAAGATCAGGCCATCTCTCCAAACTATGGTAGATGAACAGGAAAGTAGGAGACTGATAAGAGAAGCCAATGGCAACTTTGACCGAGATTACTCAGAAAACAATCTTCATCCTTATTTGAAGTGCCCAACAACCCAAGTAAAAAAAAGTATATTTAAATTATACTCCAGTATTATACTGCTAGTATACTTATGGTTAACCATAAGTATGTATTCAATGTATTTAAGTATATTTGAAGTATACTTTCAAAATATACATACCAAAATAATATATCAGAAGTATATTTAGGATAAATAAAATACATTTCAAGTACATTTAAATATACTTGTTTTTTACTTGGGAAAACATGAGATTGTAAAGCCATATGGCAAAACATGTTGGGGTCTGACATACAGCTCTGGAAAAAAATATGAAACCACTGCAAAATCATCAATAGATAGGTATGTGTTTGGGTAAAAAGAAAATGTTTGTTTAGATTCCTTAAACTACTGACAACATTTCTCCCAAATTTCAAACAAAAATATTTTTATTCACAGTATGTATTTGCAGAAAATGACAACTGATCGAAACAACAAAAAATATGCAGTGTTTTCAGCCCTCAAATAATGCTATGAAAATAAGTTAATATTAATTTATTAACAACACAAAACTGATCTGTTAACTTAGAAAGAGTTCACAAATCAATATTTGGACGAAAAATTATAATTGTATAATAATAATAATAATATCATGCATCTTGGCATGCTTTCCATCAGTCTTTCACATTGATGTTGGGTGACATTATGCCACTTCCGGCGCAAGATTCAAGTAGCTCTGCTTTGTTTGAAGGCTTGTGACCATCCATCTTCCTGTTGCTCACATTCCAGAGGTTTGATTTGAGTTGATTTAAGAAACATTTGCAGTTGTCTCCTAATTTTTTCCAGAATGGAAACACCACAAAACACCAAATATATAAAATTGCTATATCAGCTGCAGTAAAGTGCGATAGCTAATGGGGCAACTATTAAATACCATCCCTGGGCTATAAAACATTGTTCTGGTAGCATTGTTATGGGAATGTTTCACATCTTCAGGGAAGTAATGCATCAGTGTGCAGATATTTTTTAAGAAAATGTATTGCACTGTATGGGAATGAATGTGTAACATATGGCATGACAACAACTGAAGCACACAGACAAAATTACACTGGAGTGGCAAAGGAGAAAAAAGCAAATGTCCTTTAGTGGCCCAGGCAGAGCCCAGACATAAATCCAATCAGAAATATATGGCATGATGTATTGGTCATCAATGCTCCTCCATAAGGGAATTGACAGGGCTTGAACAGTTTTGTTAAGAAAAGTGTTACAATATTATCAAATCTCGGTGTGCAGTTAGCACAGACCCATAAGAATAGACAGCTGTAATAACTGCCAAAGGTGTGTTCACCTAGTATTAACTCCGTGGGTGAGGCTTATCCAATTATGATGTTTCAGTTCTATATTTTCTACATATAATTTTATTTCATAATAAAAAACATCCCCTTAAATAAGTCTGGGGTATGGTGTCTAGAAACGTGGGAGGGATCCTATTTTAAATGCATGAAATGCTAAAGAACTGACATTACAATGAATAAAAAGGTTTAAGGGACTGTACAGTACTTTCTAAATGCACTGCATTTCTATCCATTAACCAGGATAAATTGGTATGGGTCTATCCTTGTGAGGCACTTGGATATTCAGTGTTACTGGACCTGTGCCAATGAGATAATTCCATAATCGTCATCAGTGTTTAGCCTACAGCT
The DNA here is from genome assembly GCA_016801145.1 of Umbra pygmaea. Taxonomy (NCBI): domain Eukaryota; kingdom Metazoa; phylum Chordata; class Actinopteri; order Esociformes; family Umbridae; genus Umbra; species Umbra pygmaea. The sequence continues at coordinate 2,520 of JACXGM010017806.1, read as the reverse complement.
AATCTGTTAAAAGGATCATTCTGAGAAAGGTAACACTTTAAAGGCAAAGGTACTTTATTGTCACATACACATACATGTAGCGAAATTCATTCTGTGCATTTAAACCATCCCTCAAGGGAGCAGTGGGGAGCCATTTACAAGCCCGGGGACCAACTCCAGATCTGAGGCAGTGCTTTCGTCAGAGGCACTGACTGGAGAACCTAACCTGCATGTTTTTGGTTTCAAATGCATGCACGTTTGGAATTTAACATACACTAAATATGCTTAGGCTATGGATGTTAGGTATAATTCAGTTTAACAGTAAAACATTAACAATGGTTTCTATGATTTCAAATTTTTATCGTTACTTAATATCTACAAGTGAAAAAGTAATCACTGTCGAAACCCCATGGAGTTATCTTGAACGCACGCGTCAATACCAAGCCTGTTAAGCAAGGTGTGAGAATCTTCACCATGGAGTTCTAATGAGGTCCTAATAGTTCTAATTGCCACGTGATATACTCTGTTGGTGTACTCTGTTGGTGTTTCTTATAGAAAAGCAATCTTCTAATTTAGCAGCATGACGTCCCGTCGAGATGGCAAACTGGCGCAAACGGTACAAATGGACGGATACATGCCGAATTAACATTACGCAGAACACAAATGCGCAGTTAGTGTAAGCAGTCGACACTTATGAAGCGTGCATATATTCGGCTCGCTGCATGCACAAAAGTAATTTTATTAATTTTGAGGCATACATCGCATTCAAATAAAGGAAGCCTATTCTGTGACGCAATGCGCGTGATATGATCACATACACATTTTAAGGTTCCATAGGCCTACATATATAGAATTTTCACAAAGGCGTGACTGCAGGATCATTCTCCAACATTCTAACGGCATCAGTTTATTTATAGTATTGCAAATATGCCACTCTACGTCGTGGAATTCCGAGTCAAATATAAAATCAAAACCTCATATAGCTACTATAAGTATAAAAAAGCATTTTCGTGTCTGTTTTCTACAAATCTGAAAAGAATTTAAGATGCTTTCAGTTCCACTTGAAGTATTTTTGATAATTTATTGCAGCGTTCAATTTAAAAACATTCTCACAGGGTAACTAAACTGTAGTTTCCATATAGTGTGAAGAATCAAATTAATGCCGATTTAATAGTAGTTCTGTTAATGTTCTGTATAATTAATTGTATATTTCCTTTCTATTCTAAGAGGTTTAGAATGTGTTCTACAAACTTAGAAGGATGTTTCCAGGTGAATCTTCTGAAATGCCCAGCTTGTTTACCTTGCTCATGTCTGTGTTTGTGTGTGCCCCACTGGTTCACATTTGCTGAAAGATAGTATGCACTGAAAGCCCCTCCCTTCTCCTCGCCAAAAGCCTTTGTCTCCCCCGTGGTGAGGAATGCCATTAATCGGCGACCAACTGATCTATGGGCTTGTGTACATATTTTCCTTTCACAAGGTCAATGCGACCCTTCTATGCAAAACCTGGAAACTAAATGAAGGAAAATATTTTTGATACCATAACGTTTTGTGCTCATCTAAGCTCAGAATACCTACAATAATCCTCTTGGTTCTTTTTTTGGGACATTCAGGCGTTTGGGGCAGACAGGCTGAATTAAAACGTGGCTGTTTTGGCCTAGCACGACTGTTGCCTTGGCTTGAATGAAATCAGAGGAAGTGCATTATTTAATTAGTTTAGTTGTTTGCAAACAAATTTTTACCAAAAGTGCACTTCTCTTTTAACAAAACCTCACCAAAAATTGGAGAGGCGCTCCACGGGCCACAGTGGGTGCCGAGGTACAATTAGGGATAACTGGGTTAGTGGAATAATGGTGATTTTTCTCATTAAATGTTTCAGCTCTATGATTCAATCTAGCAACCGTTTTCTTACTGGTCCAATACTCGTATTCACTAAGCAACCTCGAGAAGAAGAGGCATTCAAAGGTCTCATGTGGGATGGTCTTAGCATTGAAAGCAACAAGGGCAGTTTAAGCCATACCTGTGAGAAAATGGGAATGTGTGCACATAAAAAAAATCTGCTTTTATGTAGTAGTGTAATATCATTACATAGAAAGGTTGTAGTTACAATTGCAGATAACAATAATTATTAATTATAAAATTATATCGCAGTAGGAATCACAATAATACTTTCTTATATTTTTTTAACATTTCTGACTCTATATTTATTGTAAAATATAAGACAATCCAAAATACAGATCACTGTAAGCAACAATAAAAGTGTAGAATAGATTGTTTATATATATTGTATTACAGAACAGTAGGAAGCACAGGGACACAGATATGTACTGTAAGGGGAGACAGAGTATAAGGGTTCCCATAGTCGATCAGGGCTCGTCTCTGTCAGGAACTGGTATCACTTCTCTGCCCAAGTCACACGAACCATGCACACAACACAGACCGCATTCAGAGGATACTGATACTCCACTTCCCAGCAGACACGAACGCAGCACGTCACACAGATCACAATCACCTGAATACTGACACCTGCAGATCATCAACGCA
>JACXGM010017805.1:0-19487 GCA_016801145.1 Umbra pygmaea | reverse complement strand
TAACAGCCCTGCATCCTCCACTGACTGAAACCTTACCAATATAACAGCCCTGCATCCTCCACTGACTGAAACCTTACCAATATAACAGCCCTGCGTCCTCCACTGACTGAAACCTTACCAATGTAACAGCCCTGCGTCCTCCACTGTCTGAAACCTTACTAATGTAACAACCCTGTGTCCTCCACTGTCTGAAACCTTACCAATGTAACAACCCTGTGTCCTCCACTGTCTGAAACCTTACCAATATAACAACCCTGCATCCTTCACTGTCTGAAACTTACCAATATAACAGCCCTGCATCCTCCAATGTCTGAAACTTACCAATATAACAGCCCTGCGTCCTCCTCTGTCTGAAACCTTATCACTGGTCTTCTGAACACAACGGACTGTTGTTACTATTGCTCAACTCCTTCAAGGTCTCAAAGAATAGGGTAAGAGAGGACCAAAAGTGGCTAAAAGTCACCCAACATCAATTAATAATATATCATTAATATTGTGTTATATGAACTTATATGAACTTATTTTATTTGTATTACTAGAGCGCTGACAACACTTCATCTTTTTTGTTATTTTGACCAGTTGTTATTTTCTGCAAGTAAATACCTTCAATTATAATGTTTTTATTTGGATTTTGGGAAAAATGTTGTCAGTAGTTTATGGAATAATAAAAAAGAACAAATCAAGTCAATTCGGGGGGGGGGGGGCAAAGACACTTGTGTCTGAGAAGTCACAACTTGCAAACATATCATTGGTTTAGGAGACCAAAAAAATAGACTCTAGCCTATTGGAAGATATATAACAGTGGATCCTCCTTTCTGAACGATCTGCTGCACACCTGCATCTCATTTAGGTGTTTTTTAATTGGTGACAATACTGTGAAACAGAGACAGGGTGTGGTTACATTTGTACAAAATAAGGTAAAGAAAAAAATGAATCATTTTTTGTAGGAGGTAGTCATGACAGTTGTTCCCATATGAGACATTTCCAGGCCTGCCTCACCCTCCAAAAAGTACACTGAGTTTTTTAAGGTGGTGGGAGTAGATCAGCTTAACCTTTGCTATTATACTTTAGATCATCATGCATTTCTGGCATTCTTTCAAATCACCCTTCTTTTATTCTCTTGTTTACCATTTTATACTACCGATAAAAACCCACCACCCACATGAACCCTCCGTCCCCTAACCCCACCCGCCCTTGTCTTCTCCCTTCAATGATTCCCCCTTTGCCCAACCTTCCTGTCACTTTCCAGCCAACCAGAGACAACAGGACACAACCTGTCCAGCCATCCATTGTACTTGTTGAATTACATACTAGTATAGCCATCAATCTATTGAATAATGAACAATCCAGATATTCCTTGTGAACTTGATGTTTCAAGATAGAAGAGCAATCATTAAATGTTTAGAAAGCAAACATATATACTACACAATATAAATTCATAAGCTATTTCACAAAGAACATATAATACAAAAATATCAAGAGATCTAGTGGAAGCCAGGCGAGGCAAATCTGTTTTGCTTATATTACCGCAAAGTGTCTGAAAGTTGGATGTCTTGCCTTGTATACTGTCGCTGTGTCAGGCACTCAAATGCTTTAGCTGCATTCGTAACTAAGTGAGAAGTGGGAATTTACCACGTATTATTGGGAAAACATTCAATTGAAAGGCTTCCCCTAGCCGGAATCTGTCAATCATCCCTGAGCTGTCACGCTCTGGTGGAGCATGGGTGCCATCTATTGGACGAAACCGACATTACAGTCATGCCCAAATATGGACTTCCTGTAGGTCAGTGTTTAGTGTCCCAAGTGGGCACAACCGTGAGCCACTAGGCTCATTAGTGTAGAATTGAAATGTTTAATTTCATTGTTCACATATGTTCCTGTTGTGTATGTTACGGTTACGTTTTGATTATTCAGCAATAAATAAATATATATTTAAACTTTGCACCTGTTTCCTTCTCCGTTATAACTCCAGCGAAATTACATTGACTCAAAGCTGATATCTGATCTTACCTACTAAGGTGAACATACTAACAGTACATTAGGCTGTTAAATGACAGTACAAAATTGACACCTATCTATTACAATGTTTTTTGACCTGTTGCAGCACAGCTATTCCCAATGGGCTCAAATAGATGGAAACATCCTGTCTCTGAAACACGTTGCGGCAAGGTGCTTTATACAACCAGGAAATGTTACAAGTTCAGTGTAAGTAAGCCTATGATTACCTGCCTGATGGTCTCAGCTTGGAGGTACATCTTTTTAAATGTTAAAAAAATATATAAAAAAAGGGAACATATTTATCGCGTGCATGATCTGACTAAAGGTTTCCATAGCAGTGCGAAAAGAAATGGTGGCTTGGGTGACTTGGTTGGATAAACCGTGTGCTCGACCCTCGTCATCCCACAGATCTGTCCAAGGAGTTGCGGAGCTTCAGACAAGGCAGGGTTAGTGGGAATTGAGAAAAAAATGAGCAATACAAAAAAATGAGCAGTACGAAAACAATCGGCAGGCTCTGTGGCATGTGGTTGGATTAACCATTTGAACAACATTCACCATCCCACATCTGTCAAGGCGGGGTTGCAGAGCTACCGACATACAGTAGCAGGGTTAGTGAGGAAAAACTGGACAAGAAAAATTATTAAATTTTCTTATAAAATAAATAAAAACAGCCATCAGGGACAGTGGAACAGTTGAATATTATGCACTTTTGATAAGATCTGGTAGTCCCAGTAGTTCCTCAGCTTAGGGCATAGAAGAAATATATGATAAATGTGACACAGGGAGGCACGACATCTGTCACAAACATCAATCACAGTATGTTAAATTTCAGTTTGGACTTGGAGAAGTGAACTCTATGAACCACCTTAAACTGTGAAAATCGTAGTCGGGCACAAGATGTATTTGAGCTTACTCTGTCTATCACCTCACCCAAAAACTCCTCCATTATTTCAACACCCATTTCCTAGCCCCAAGCAGATTTAGATTTTGAGTGTTTGTTTAATACCACAATACATGAATAGACCTGAAAGATAAATACTTTCTGACGGAGCAGAAGAGTCAATAGAGCATCCCAGGCCTGGTTCAGATGTAAAATCTGTAAAGTCAGAAAATGTGGAGAATGTCTCATCTGGAGGTAGCAGAAAAAGTGAGATGGAGGATCCCCAGACCGGGGAAGCTAGAGAAAAATACCATTATCATGAAGGTCATGGAAGGTCTTAATACCTTTCCCTGCCCAGAGTGAGAAGGCATTGTCAATAAGGAAAGGGGGAATGTGTTTTTTGTCAATAGCAGATGCAGAGGAGAATTTAAAATAGAATCTGTGCAAGCCCTCCACTGAATATGCATCTTAGAGTGTCTGCGTGGCGTAGTGGGCTAAGTTGCTGCATTGCAGGACATTCTACATCATGATAGTCAGTCGTTCGAGCCTGACTATGGGTTCTTCGGCTTTCCTCGGACCTCCGGAACGAGGTAGTGCAAATTGGCATAGCGCTGCCCGGGATTTTGGGGTAGATAAGCCGAATCATCTATCTTGCCACGTCGCTCTCTAGCGACTCCTTGTTTTCAGATCAGGCACCTGAAATCATCCCATTCATGATCTGACTAAAGGCTTTCGTGTTGGATGAGCATTGCAAAAAGAATCAGCAGCTCTACAACATGTGGTAAGATGACCGCCATCTCACCATCCCGCATCTGTCCAAGGAGGTGCGGAGCTGCGGACAAGGCAGGGTCAATGGGAATTGGGAGGGGGAAAGAATTGGGGAAAATTACTTAAATCACTAATACTAATTATAAGAATTTGCATCTCTGAAGTAAAGTCCTACTGACCCTGGGTACCTTTCCTCCCCAAATGAATGAAGTGACAGACTGATTAATTTACTTAAAGACTTGGGCAAAAACAATGGGATAAACTGTAAAATGTTCAGGAATTTAGACAACCTATTCATTTTGACAGCATTAACCTTTCCTATATTTGAAAGAGGTTAATTACCCCAACTCTGAAAATCAGCCTTCATCTGAGTGAGAATAGAGGAAAAGTTGGCAGAGAATAAGGCAAATAACGAGCGAGTCACATTCACTCCAAGGTACTTGAATCCAGAATGATTCAAGTGAAAGGGCAGATCTATCTTCTGAAGCTGCAACACTTCTGGGTTGATTGGAAAGCACTGACTCTTTTGGAGATTAAGCTTCTAACCAGAAAATGAACCAAAGTTAACATCCAATGAAAATGGAGGGTAAGAAGGTAGCAGGGTTATATATGTACATCAGCCGCGGTCGGTGAATCTTAATTGGGGAGGACGGGCTCGTATTACGCTCAGAACCGGAGTGAATGGAATGTGTGCAAATCAAAAAAACAATTGGTTTTGTTCGTTGCGCACCATTCCATTCACTCCGGTGCCGAGCGTAATACGAGCCCGTCCTCCCCAATTAAGATCCACCGACCGCGGCTGATGTACATAGAGCAGCAGGTCATCAGCATACAATGATAACCTACAGTGCATCTGGAAAGAATTCACAGTGCTTCACTTTTTCCACATATTGTTATGTTACACGCTTATTATTATTATAAATGGATAAAATTCATTATTTCCCAAAAAATTCTACAAAAAATTCATTGAATTTATTTAAAGGTCTCATCTGCATCCAAGGACATTACAAGCTCAGAGGAGTTTGATAGCTGTTTGGAATAAAAAATGATAAACAAGGTCAGAATGTTAAAAAATGTATGTCTACCCATGGTAAAGCCAGTCTCTTTCTCTGAAATGACCCCTGATAATCTAGTTCAAGATACTTCACTATCAACTTCACAAGCACCTTCATATCAACATTAAGGAGGCTAAGAGGCTGGAATGAAGTAGAAGTGGTATTGATGTTTGTGTTAGGAACAGAGGGAACACACCAAGTTCCAGTGACTCATTGAACATTGAGTAAGGAGGCCAGCTGGATGTGGAATTTCTTAACGAACCCAATTGGAAACCCATCTGTCCTTGGCGCTTTGCCACTCTGCGTAGATTTGATAGACTCAACGACCTCTTCAAGGCTCAGGGGAGTCAAGGTCATCTGCAGCATCAGCAGGAACTGTGTGAGTTTCCAAAGCATCCAAAAACTCAGTCATATTGGTGGTGTCTGATGGGAACTCAGATGTGTAAAGTGAGGAATAGAAAGATGTGAAGGTGTCATTACTCCCCGTAGGATCAGAAATTGAGCTATTAGAAGAGTCTTCACTTTGTGGATCAGAAGTATGGTAGCACAGCAATTTAATTGGTGTGCCAGCATCTGGCTCACCCTATCATTGTGCTCATATTAGGCAGCACGCGAATGCGACAGTAACCTCGCTTCATCTTTGGTGGATAAAACGTTAAATTTGGACAGCAAGTTAGAGCATTCAAGCATATCAATGAAGGTATTGATATAGTCACAGAAGTCTGCAGTAGATTAAACTGAATTGAATCTCCAGCATGGAGGGGTACAAGGTTGAACTGACAGAACTATGTCAGGAGGCAAGTGACCATGAACAGATATTACAATTGGCAACTATTTAGAGGAGGTTACATTCAGTAGCAGTGAGCACTCAACAAAGGAATAGTCAATTCGGGAGAAATAGTCAAGTAAATGTGAAAAGAAAGAATCAATTCAGTCGCTGTAGTTGGGCTCAAATCCTTCAATTCAGCGAGCATGCTCATCAGCAGCCACACAAACCCCATCAAGGGCTGCAGAGAAGGGGGCCAGAGCTGCTTTAATAGCTGGACACCGAGATCAGCCCTAATATCCATGATTAAATCAGCTTGGAAAGCCTTCAGATGGCACTGCAGCTCTGCCATCATAACCGGACGAGGTTCCGTAGTAGCAGGTAAAAGGCCTGAATCGGCGCCATGACACTCCGGGTCATTCAGAGCAGAAGGGACGGCTGTAACAGGTCGTTTTAACATGCGGCATTTGAAAGAAAAAGGTAACTTAAAAACTAGTAAATAAAATGTGCATTTGTAGAGTTTAGAATGTTATTTGAAAAGTATCAAATGTAACTAAAGCTCAGGTGACTCGTCCTCATGCAACCACTCTGCTCACATGCTCAAACCGGAACCTAACTTTTAGGTACTTGACCCAACTGATGGTGTTGCTTGCTAGAGCATGAAAAGTGAAGGAAGTCCCTGTCAACACCACCTGAATTCACAAATGGTAATATCAAACTGCTTATTTGGTTATGTAGGATTATACAGTAGCTACACCGCTTTCAATATAACATGAGCGAAAATACTATGATTTCATTTTAGAGGTAATTTTACTTAAGAGGTCCATTTTAGAAAATTACACTAAACATAAATGTTTTATATTGTTACTTGAGTTGTCTCTTGAAGTCAATTAAGTCATCAGAGCAAGATATAAACAATAGGGGAGATCGGGGTTGGTTGTCACAAGGTTTGGTGGTCATAGAGCTCATTACCGCCAACCTATGGGCCAATTTGTGAAATGTTTCTCATCAAATGGGTGCTCTCTGCATGAGGTCATTCATATGGATACTTTGTAGTTGGAGCTAAAAATCTTGAAGTGAGAGTATAATTTAGAATTTTAATGGGTCAGAATAAATACTTATTTACGTATTATTTTCTTCTGAAAGGTTTGTGTTTCCACAACTGGTAGTGCTGGAAGGGAATAGCTATGGTTTCAACATAGTTCTTAGATGCTAAGCCAAGGCATGTGGTTGCTAGCAAATTATTAACATCAAGAGTTCAGATGGAGGTGGTTTTCACACTGATTTGGGGGTTGGTTGTCACAGTGTTAAAAAATAGATTCCTGTGTTTTTGAGTGAGATTATCATATAAAAGTTGATTTGTTCTTCAAAAACATACAGTACATAAACATTTATTAAAATACAGATGTAAACTATTATTGTCAATGCTTTACATTGTCTTCTTGATCAATATAATTTTGCTTTTTTTAAAGAGCTCATATTTATAATATTTCTGTGGATTATTTTGCAAATTGACATTCAGCACAACAACACAATGGGATTCAAACACAAACAGCAGACACTTTATTTGTTTACTAATTACAAATAATGTAAAGCAAATTTGCAATTATTTGCCGTCTCTACAATTTTTTTGCAAATTCCATTGGGAATAGTGACAATTAACCCCACCCTTTGTGACAACCAACCCTGCAAAGTCATGGTCTTTAGTTCTGAAGGGGGAAAGGTCACTGACAAATTCCGCATCAGTTTGGGAGAAGACCAGATCCCGTCCATCACAGATATACCAGTGAAGAGTCTCGGGAAGGTCTTCAATTGCAGCCTGAAGGACACAGACTCTATCAAGGCTATGAGTGCTGAACTGGAGACCTGGTTGAGAGCTGTGGACTTGTCAGGGCTCCCTGGTAGACTCAAGGCTTGGGTCTACCATCATGGCATCCTCCCTAAAATCCCCTGGCCTCTGCTCATATATGAAGTCCCTATGACGTTTGTGGAAAGCTTTGAGCACAAGGTGAGCAGCTATCTCCGCAGATGGCTGGGCTTGCCACGCAGCCTGAGTAGCATTGCACTGTACGGGAACAACAATAAGCTCATGCTACCATTCAGCTCTGTCAGGGAGGAGTTCATAGTGGCACGGGAGCGAGAACACCTGCAGTCCACCGGATCAAGGGACAAGTGGAGGGCAGCCGAGGCAGTCAAGCAGGCAGAAGCTTGGCTGGAGCACAGGGCCCTTGTTGGAAGAGTGGCAAGGGAAAGGGCTAGTCTTGTTAGCTCAGACCAACCCGGTATGACACTGCCAGTGGGACGGAGAAGTGAAAGCTACTGTAGAGGGAGGTGCGTGCTTCAGTGTAGGAAGAGCGAGGCAGCAGAAGAGTGGCAATTCGACAGCAGGGTGCCTGGATGAAGTGGGATCAGGCAATGGAGCAGAGCGGAATGAAGTGGGACCAAGCGATGGAGCGGAATGAAGTGGAACCCCCAGAGGATGAAGTTGTTGATTCAGGGGTTCTACAATGTCCTCCCCAGCCCAGTTAACCTGTTCATATAAGGCAGAGTAGAAACACCCGCATGCCCCCTGTGTTCTAAGACAGAGAGCCTCGAACACATCGTGAGCAGCTGCTCCAAGGCACTGTGCGAGGAACGCTATCATTGGAGACACAACCAGGTCCTCAAGATCATTGCTGAGGCAATCAGCAAAGGGATCAACAACAGCAGATATGCCCATGCTACAGCCAAGATGATCATGTTGGTCAAGGAGGGAGAGCAGCCTAAAAAAGACCCAAGATCTGCTCTGTGGGTTTGCTTTCCATGGCTCGACACTGGGTGATGACAGTCGACCTGGAGAGGCAGCTGAGATTTCCATCCCATATCGTCCACTTCTCATTGAGTCCGGACATCGTCTTGGCCTCTGATGCCACATGACAGCTCATTTTAATGGAGCTGACTGTGCCCTGGGAGGAGAGGATGGAGGTGGAGGAACAAGAGGAAGAGGGGGAAGTACCAGGAGCCAGTGGAGGACTGCAGCATGAACGGGTGGAGGACTAGGTGCAAGTCAGTGGAGGTTGGCAGTCGGGGGTTTGTAAGTCATTCCCTCTGCAAAGCCTACAGAGCCCTGGGCATTACGGAATCAAACAGGAGAAGAGCCATCAACAACAATGTGGAGGCGGCAGCGAGACCATCTAGATGGCTCTGGCTTTAAAAGGGTGGCAAGTGGAGTCAGTAGAGTGGAGGTCTGATAAACCTTGTTCAGGTCACCTGGATGAGGGTGTCTGTTGTAAGACCCAAAACACCCAATGAGTCCAGGATACAACACTGATGATGTGTCCAAGTATGTGCATCAGAAGATGTATGAAAATATGTGATATTGTTTTTAACACTATAGGGTGAAACATGTAATGATGTAAAGTCTGATATGTAATTATTCCCAAGACCTTAAGATTTGAAGTAATACTGAAATTAGTATTCTGTGATTTACTGGTGCAGAGAAATATAGGTAAGAGTTAACTGTGTGGCAACCAAACCCGGTCTCATCTAATGAATAAAGAATATTTTATTAACCTGAAGCATTCATGCACAAAATTACATCTTGTTTTTAAACTAAGTACCATAGTAGCCAATGTGTTTGGCATCATTAGTAACCACTGTAAATAAAAAAAGGATTTTGAACCATATGGCTTGGTAGGTTATGCTAGCCATGGCAGGTGATTGGTGAGCATGTGAACAACATGCAATGTAACAACATTGGCAAAATCAAGAAACTGCACAGATTTCCAGGCTTCACAGTAAACATTTGTGATTGAAAATGATAATTCAAACCACTGAAGTCAAACCAGCATGTAAATGAATTGCACCAACATAAATTGGGATTAGGGGAGACCAGGGAGAGTTGTAACATGAGAGGGTTGTAGTGCCTTTTCTGTCATATTCCTCCCCTCAAGGGGAATTCTGATGTGCTACAGGGTTCTGGCTCCATCCTGTGGCCATAACCGGACATTGCATCCAGAATCCATACCCATATAAGGATTTCCTGTGCTTGTTAAGTTTCCATCAGTCAGACTTTGTTTCAATCCCATCACAAAGTATTTAACCTCCCTCTGCTCCCTGTGTAATTGTAGTTCATTGTGTGAATGCAATGTTTTACCATGTACGTGTTTCTGCCCTACGCATTGTTTTTTTCAGATATTACGTTTTCTCAACTCTGCACATGCTTCTACCTCATCTCACTCAGCTCCACTGTGACATCTTCCAATTAGGAAAAAAGATTAAGCAATTACACTCACTCGGCACATGCTCAGTTATATTGTCTTCTTGCTTACAAAAAGCAAGCCACATTTGAAACTCCCAGAGAAATACCAGCAAAAGTGAGATTTTTTAGGTAAAGATTTTACATTTCTATCACATGTATTCTCTGGAAACTGTCCTGAGATCAAATGTTTAGGAATCCAAACAAGTATTATTAGAATCACTGTTTTTTAAGCAAAAAAATTGAAAAGACACATGAGGTGAAAACATGGCTGGTGATACCCGGACAGGCGTAACACCTTGTTACAACTGTACCTGAACTTGCATTCATATTATAAAAACCTAAATGCCCACGTAAACTATACATGCTAATCTAATGATAATCAGTTGCATGCTAATAGTCAGTGGAAACATGTTTGCTTACAGCCCACCATTAGAGTAATGAAGACAGATAGGGGAGTCCCACTTCCTTTGCTGGAGAGGGCTTCAGATTAAATAAAAAGGGCAAATCAGTCAGGGGAGTGGCCAAATCTTATGGCATGTGCCATGTGACCTTGTACCATGTTCACAATTTCACAAATGGAAGTGACCTTTAAATTGCCACAACTGTAAATCAGAATGACTCCATCAATGAGGACTACTGACTCCCTCCATCTCTTTCTCTCTCTCTCTTTCTCTCATTGAGAATGTTATCTTCAAATTCATCCATTTTGATTTCATGATTAAACTTTTTTGAGGATGTGTTTTCTACCCATTAAACAACTTTTTTGCAATATAATTGTTGGCTTGCACTCCTCTTTGTCATGTAGTGTGAAATTGTTAATCACTGTTTAAAAAATAATAATAATATGAATGATAAATGATATTTTTCATTTGTAGTATTTAATTGATTCATTATGTATATTTTAGACATGTTACAACCCTCCCTGGCATGTGTAACAATGGTCCCAGTATACAGGGCGTGGATTGAACGTATGTTTAAATACATTTTGGCAACCTGTACATATTTAATAAAACTCCTGAAAAACATTGTTTCAGTAGTTGACACATTGAAGTTTATAATATAGAAAATGGTCTATTCCATTCTCAATTGATTTAAATGTATTATGAAAATCTCAAAAAGTGTTACACCTGTCCCTGCTCTCCCCTACCCGGGGGAGAAAGGCTTTATAAGCTATCATCGTTGTTGCTAGTCATTTTCAATGAAAACATTACATGCATTTGCCTAGTGATAATTTACCAGGACAGGTTTCATTTATAATGCATATTTTAAAATAGTAATAACTGCATTGGGCAAATGTATTTAAAAATAAAATACATACGGGTTTGCGTGTTGGGGTGACTTGTACTGAGTGATAGAAATCTGGAAGGACTCTCTTCTTTACTTTTCTTTTCCTCACTGTTGTGGAGGAGTCACTCTGATGATCACTCTCGGGAATTTCCACAAGAGGCTTTTCCTCTGCCACTCGAGCCCGTGCCCTCCTGGCATTACGGGGGCTGTGTCTGAAGCCCTGTAAAACATGACACCACCTGCTAAAATCGTTGAATATTTTTTTGAGAAAAATCTGTTGCAATTGATTGAGGGATTAGGGGGTTTAGACAGATATAATCATATGTTCGTCCAAAAATCATGGGATTAAAATGTTAATATTTATATTGAAAATAATTGATGCAGGATTATTTTAACGTTAGTCATTATCACGTGGTTTATTCTACAACAATTTCAGTCAAGTTTCAGAAAGTGCATAATCATTCACATTATTTATTGATTATACTGCGCATAACACAACGATACTGCACCAACACAACTCCAAAAAAGTGTATGTTAAAGTACAATAAAAGTATCAAAGACCATCGATTTAGACTTCTTGTGTTTGAATGAAGTAATTGGCTACTTACTGACCTTGACCGAAGTAAAAACGAATGATTACCTCTGATCGATAATGATGCGTCCGGAGACCAGCTATAGGACAAATAAAAAGGATTCTAACACTCGGAAATCTTCAAACACATATGATGCCTATTGGATATACTGTAGCTAATATTTGCCATAATTATTACTTCAAAAGGTTGGCACAAGCGCATGCAATACAACTGTGAATGAGGTAGAAAATACATTTGGACATTGACAGTATAGGCAATGACTTTATGCTCAAGGCCATGCATATAGTTTACGTAGGGCCAAGACTATGGTTATCTGCTCAAAATAATGGATTTTCAAGTGTGTCAAGTCGCTAACGATAGCGCATGGCACAGTACGGCTATAGCATATTTGTGGTCATCGTGTAAAAAAATATGTTTGAACATTACAGACATGCCACGCATTTGGTGGATTAGCCGCACGGCTTGGAGATGCAGACGCCTCTACTCACCGCGACTCCTTGAGCGCCCTGAAAGCACAGATTTTATAGGATGTTTCCCGTTACGAAGCCTCCGATGCCAGCAACAGAAAAACAGAATTGTTGCAATAGTTCCCAATAATAGCAGCAATAATAGCAAAACAACCTGAATACTGTAAGGTCTCAGTAAGACCAAAAACGCCGCAGCAATCATTATAAAACGCTATATAGGGCAGCGCAACCTGCGCAGGCAACTGGCTCCGCTTGCTTCTCTATATGCTTCCAAGCTAACATAATATTATTGACATATGACATTTCCTAGTGAATAGCTCATCGCAGCCTGAATCATAGTCTAGTATACAGACTACAGACTAAGTTATATTGATTTCAATAATGCAAGACAACCAATGACTCAGCTTTTTAAAGAAACTGCATCTGAGCTCAGCGCAGAAAAGATGCTGCAGATGGCAATATATTTAAAGGTGTCAGCCTGGGTATCAAGTCATATCATCAACCTGGTTAAATGATCAGCTCTAATACTACGATAAAAATAGGCTACTGGCTATAACAAACAGTTTGCGTCTAATTAACTACTCTGCACATAGATGATTAGACCTTATTAGATCGGTTGGATAGGCTGAAGCACCTGTAAAAAGTTTGTTATTCGAAATGATGCCTGATCGTTATCCTAAATTATAGACAAATGCTAATTCTTCTGAGTGATGTACTGATTCCCAAATGACAATGCAAAATAATCAGGCAAATAATTGCCTTCTTTTTTTGTTATTCATTAATTAATTTATGACGACACGTGTCGTCAATGCGACAGCAGCCCCGCTGTGTGTCTGCCCTGAGTACTCAAAATCCCAGAAACCACCGGAAGACCAACATCCCTTTTGCGCGGAAACGTGAAGTGGTGTGTGTATGCTCGTGTTTATTTGTAGAATATCTCCAAACGACAGTTATATAGGAAGTAAATTACATTATTTGTTTTTACTTAAACGTTATTTTTGCAGAGATTTGTGGCTAGAAGTGCTTGCTTTGATTTGACCTGCCAGGTATCGTTAACATAACAAGCTAGATCTTGTCGCTAACTACAGTACAGTAGCTAGATATGTTTCAAGGAAGCTGCCCTATCTAATAGTGTTTGGTGTGTTTTTCATTTATAATATATGTCTGCTAACAATCGTGCAGCTGGAGGAGTAATTCCCCAGTGGGACTAACTAACAAAAGCATGAATGTATAATGTAAACAAAAATGTGTAGGCCCCTAACCTTCGCTTTTATTCCAACTATAACACTTAAAATTTGGATATTTTAATGCTCTTTATAACCTACACTGCCTATTGGAGAAGGACAATGTTAGTGATTTTGATAATGTTCAGTTTATGGTAAGTAGGCCTACAGCACAATTTGATTTGGTTGTTTTTGTCCTCCAGAGACTGTCAATGTCCTCCTCATCTGGAGCGGATGAAGATGAGGTGGAGTTTGTGTCAGTAAGTTATTTGTCCGTTGCAGAAACGAGTTTTAAATGTTTTCATACCAAATGCAATTAAAATATGCAGAAGGTAGGGTTTATAATGTGGCTATGAGTGCAGATGGCTTTTCCCACTGATGCACAAAATGGTAGACCTTGTGTTACGAAAACAATTTAAAGCTGGATCTACACACTGAATTAGTTTAACTGAAATGGTCACCAAATTGAGTCAGCATTATTCAATTTCACATACATATTTAATCTGGACAATACAGTTTTCATACTGTGTCTGTAGGAGTGTGATGCGTCTAACACGCCTGGCTGCATGTGTAAACCTTCTTTTTCCAGGAGGCTCCACTCAGACCTGTTCTGGAATGTATTGATTTACTGAGTGAAGATGAAGAGGAAGGAGGTGGAACATCACCAAAGGAAGAGACGGTGAGGGAAAATTATACTTAAATGAAAAGGGGGGGATGCTTAATTGGATAGAGGAGTGGTTTTGTAGAGAGAACGGGGCCAGATTCGTGTGCACTGACAAAAAATTTACAATGTTAAATTTTTCTATCAAAAGTTATATGAAAATTAAGAAAAATATGCATTGTTTGGTCCTGCTGGAAGAGCTATATTCCGGCGCACACCCAAGTACCTAGTAATGGTGCTGCTGGCATGAAAACAGACTTAGTGGTACAGTTAGGACCATAAATATTTGGACATTGACTAAGTAATTATTATTTCAGCTATCTACCACAGCATATTGGATGTTAAATGAAATAACAAATATGACCTGGTATAAAAAGTGTTGTAATTCCTACACCGTTTATCCAATTTGGATTTGAATACCCTGCTAGTAGTCTTTACTTATTTATAATTTTTTAACTCCCATATGCTGTGCTAGAATGCAGAAATATGTCAAAATAGTTAAATGTATGATCAGGAGCCAATAAATAAATAACCTACTGCACCACCCTTAGCCACACTAGGACTTCTGTACCAACTGTAATGACATGTAGCAGTGTTGTTAATCCAGGGTAGTAAACATTGTTATTTTTAATTCAGTTGTATATTTACCACATATTGTTGTGCAGATTGAAGATGAAATTGAGAGACAGAAGGCTCATGTCTCTTCCACGTTGGACAAACTGGCTTGTAAAGTGGCTTTGGCAAAAAAGGAAAGAGCAGAAAAATGTAAAGCCTTCAAGGTAAGGAAACCTCCAAGCTGGTATGATAACAAGCCATTACATCTTGAGTATGGGTCTTTTCTGGCTGCGTTTGTGTGTTTGCACTTTTCTTAGTATCGGTCCTCTCTTTTCTTGCCTTGCTGTAGGAGAAGCAAATCTTACAACAGGCTCATGTACGGCAGGAGTTGGCATGTAGCCCCGCTGGGCACACGCGTGATGCCAAGCACTGTGTGGACCTGTGGTTAAAGATGCCAGGTAAAGCATTGTTTTTGTACATCTTTTGGGGGTATTATTTCTATTGACAGTAGAGTAAGAAGTAGAAAGTTGGGAGACAGAGAGGAAGGGTACGGAACATCAGCAGAGCTGGGCTTGAACTCCTATTGCCAGGGGGCACTGGTGGACCAGAGCCAGGAGCTCAGACCACTACATAAACTCTGGAGTGATACGTTTCACATTTAAGGAAAGTAGCTGAAGTGTTTGTGGTGTGCAAGTGTAAGTGCTTTTCTCAACAACATACTACTGGCCCAGCGCCATAGTTGGTCAACAGGTGAGATCAGTCGGGCTGCTTTGTTACACTCTAGCATCTCCTTGTTGTAGGATAGGCAACTGCAAGCTCAGTTGTGGTTGTTGATCTTTAAATGTGTTTAATTCCAGTTAACTTTCTGGTGGAGCAAGCAGTGACAAACCGAAGGGCTTTGCGATTATTTGTATTGATGTTTGACTCTCTGGCATTTGCTGTAAAGTCGTTTTAATGAGGAAGGCCGTAATCATGAATTGTGTGTTACAAATTGGGGAGGAAAAAAATACACTGTTTCTAGATCATCAGGCCCACAGCTAATGCCTGCAATATACTTAACACACCCGACCGGGCGTGCGCCAAAGTGACGTTAAAATGACGTAGAGCCAAGGGCTTTTTTTTCTTCAGTGGCGCGTGACAAAATGGAAACGGGAAGCATGGACGAGTTCGAGGACAGAGTAAACGATTCATAATAACACAGTTAATGGTTCATAATAAAACTGTAAATGGTTCATAACAACACAGTTAACATAATCTTAGCCACTGTTGACATTAATGTAAATGCTCCTGCCAGGTCCTTTATCGTTTACCTTTTTCTTCTTCTAATCCGTAAAAATATGAAATTCGGTAGCCTCTCCTCAGCTGCGACACCTCTGTTCAGGAGAAGACTGCAACTAGTGTCGCGAGTACCACGCACGAGTACCACGCACGAGTATAAGTAGTTACGGAGCTCCCATGATGTCACTTTTGGTGTGTGCCAGGTCAGGAATCTGTAGTATACTGTGCGCTTAAAGATGGGGCGTCAGGTGACTGAGTGGTTATGGAGTCAGACTTTTTGTTGGGAGCTTCCAAGTTACGAGTGGACTATATGTTGTGGTGCCCTTGAGCAAGGCACTTTTAACCTAAATTGCTCTGGAGGATGTCCCTGTACTGTAAATTGATCTGGACAAGTGTCTGCTAAAATGTAAATGTTCCTATGGAAAAAAAGCAGCATCTCAATTTTGACAGTTTGTTGTCAGGTGTCAGTTCTGGATCGAACTGGAGATGCAGATCACTGACCCAACCGATCAGCAGGTTGGCCACACACACCTGTCCGGTCACGAACTGCGGTCGAATTTATGACAGTGCGCCTCTGCTGGATGGTCATTTGAAAAGGTAACATGAAATATAAATACAAAATTGCACCGTTGTTAATTTTAGCAGTATTTTAGTCATTTTAGTTGTCTTAGTTTTTAACAGGCAACAATAACTCTGGACAACAAGTCTTCTGTGGTTGGACAAGGCAATCCAGTTGTGCATGTAATGAAAGTTAAAGATTGCCTAAATATTTTCTACCATCATATATGGAATGAAAATGTATTTTTTTTAGACTACATAACTGCTTTTGTCCAGTCTTTCAAGTTCATTGATTAAAAAGTCAAAAGAATTATGACTAAATTAGACTAAATGAACACTGAATTGTTCACATAATTAAAGAGCAATGTGCAGGTTGAATTGATAACAGAATTAATACTTAATGTTGTCACGAGGTCTTTCAAAAACACATGTAAAAATGGACTGCATTTATATTGCGCTTTTTCTGACCAACAATGGCCACCAAAGCGCTTTACAATGCCTCACACTCACCCATTCATTCACACATTCATACACCGACGGCGGTTTCAGCCATGCAAGGCGCCAGCCAGCTCGTCGGGAGCAGCTGGGGTTAGATGGCTTGCTCATGGACACCTCGACACTTGGTCAGGAGGAGCGGGGGATCAACCACCAACCTTCCGATTGCTGGACAACCTACTTGACCCACTGAGCCACTGCCGCCCCTATGTAGGAATTTCTGTTACACAAAATCTAAAGCAGGATTTTGATGAAACACTGCCTATTATAAGCCAGGCTCTGTCCGGCTAGCAACGCATCATATGACGTAGGCAGAGACATATGAGCTTGTGCTCTGCTCTCTCATTGTGGTTGTCGATGTAGTTGGAGCAGTGGTGAGAGACAGCGCGAGATATAGAGAAAGTTTTACAGTAGTCATAATCGTAAGAGCTCTGTTTCGTCATCACCGCCCATAGTAATTTGAGCATGAACTTGACCAGACTTTGCGTTACGTCACTTCCGGTTGTTGATTTATCTCTAAGTATTGTTTTTGGCAGTTATCTATTTCTCAAATTGAGTTGTTTATCATTAATGTAGACCAGGGGTATTCAACTCTGGACCTCGAAGCCAGATCCACTCCACTTTTTCATTGCAACCCTCTAATCTGAGACTTATTTAGACCTGGGACACCAGGTGAGTCCAATTAATGTTGAGGTAGAACAGAAAACCAGCAGGCTCCGGACCCCATAGGGTTAGAGTTGAATACCCCTGATGTAGACTATCCTATATTGAGGTGTCCAACCTGCACATTGCTCTTAAAGTCTTTATTTTTTTTATTTTAGATGCGAGTTGATTTGAGGAAATACTTTCCTTTATTAAATGTTTTGGTCTTTTCAGGTTTGACCACTCTCCTTGTGACCCAACCATCTACCTGAAAGGAAGCGCATCTGAGCTGTTTGCTTGCGTAGACTGTGGTCTGCATTTTCTAACCCAAGTTGCTTGGATGGAACATCGGCAGTCAAAGGTTGGTTATGCCTGTAAAATCAACTATGGTTGTGGTATTTATTTCAGTCTTGTCCTGTCACTGCTGTGATTCAAATGTGCTCAATGAAAGAATATCCTCCTGCTTATATCCCTAATGTACATGACAGCTGGTATTCCAGTAGTAACCTGCACTCTATTAGATGTCTTACATGTCATTCCTAAAGCCTACAGTTTATTTAAATGTCAATCTAATCACAGTTCTCCATATTTAGTGACTGTAGAGAACATTAGGTATTTGTCTTGTTAAATATAGTGTAATTTGTTTTGTTTTTCTGTAGAAATATGTTTTACCTTATTTTGTTCCTTGTGTGTTCCAATAATCTGTTAAATAACCCTGGTTAAATAACTCTAATAAAATGTTTTGGATGCTGAGTAGCTTTACCATTTGGCCAACCACGTGGCACCAGTAGTAAACCCATTTTCAAAATGATCAACCGAACATAGGCAATGTAATAACACTTCCAAATTCTTTAGAAGCTTTTCTTATTGGATGAAGTGACTTGAAAGATGTCTTAGCACATTCTAATCAGTAGAGGGCAGCATCTAGCTGTTTGAAAGATGTCTTAGCACCAACAAATCTGTAGAGGGCAGCATTTAGATGTGATCAACACCTTATTATATATAAGAAGCCAATCAAGTATTAATTATTAAACACACACAAACACAGTGAACATTTGTATGTTTTTTAGCTTTCCTCCAATGATGGAGACCATAAAGAAAATCAGACCTGCCAGTCCATTGTGTGCTTCGCCTGCCCAGCCTGCTACCTCCTGTTCTACATCAGAGACGAGTGCCTGCAGCACATGTCAGCCAAGAACCACATAACCCAGTCAATTGCTATGAGTGGTAAGGCTTAACCGCAAGTTCTGCTTTACATACAGTATGTTTAATCATGTATATTAATTATATCAATCAACCTAAATGTTAGATGTGCACAGACACTTGTATGTAAATAAAATTAAATAAATGTCTCTCATTTAATGTTTTTTATTGATTTGAGTGGCATTTTAATATCTGCAATATATATATATAATGTTTTAATATACCTAATACTCTGATATTACAATGTATTGTTCTTTGATACATGTACCGGTTATTAAAATATTTCAAAATTCTCTCTCTTTATGGACAAAAGATACTAAAGGGACAGCTTTGCCTGTTCCTATCCCACGATATGCAAAGAATCGTCTCATTGCTTTGTGTAAGGAGGTTCCATATAGCGTGAGATGTACAACATGTCGGAAGGCACTTCATTCACACATGGAGGCACAGGCCCACTTCAAGTAAGTTTACATCTGTACTCCAAAGATGACGTGTGAGATGTTTTAGTGAAATTCCTTCACTGGGACTTTGTGAAAGTGTTGAATGACCGCTGTGTGTGCAGGTGTTGGTTAAATGGTATGTGTATCCTCGTCTAAGATGGAACTTCATGCCCACAATGGTCGCGTTACCTGTTAGTGGCGACGTCGCGTTACCTGTTAGTGGCGACGTCGCGTTACCTGTTAGTGGCGACGTCGCGTTACCTGTTAGTGGCGACGTCGCGTTACCTGTTAGTGGCGACGTCGCGTTACCTGTTAGTGGCGACGTCGCGTTACCTGTTAGTGGCGACGTCGCGTTACCTGTTAGTGGCGACGTCGCGT
>JACXGM010017804.1:0-19821 GCA_016801145.1 Umbra pygmaea | reverse complement strand
GAGGTAACCAGGTTTAAGCCTATTAGAAGAGGTAACCAGGTTTAAGTCTATTAGAAGAGATAACCAGGTTTAAGCCTATTAGAAGAGGTAATCAGGTTTAAGTCTATTAGAAGAGGTAACCAGGTTTAAGTCTATTAGAAGAGATAACCAGGTTTAAGCCTATTAGAAGAGGTAACCAGGTATCAGCCTATTAGAAGAGGTAACCAGGTTTAAGCCTATTAGAAGAGGTAACCAGGTTTAAGCCTATTAGAAGAGGTAACCAGGTTTAAGTCTATTAGAAGAGGTAACCAGGTTTAAGCCTATTAGAAGAGGTAACCAGGTTTAAGTCTATTAGAAGAGGTAACCAGGTTTAAGTCTATTAGAAGAGGTAAGCAGGTTTAAGTCTATTAGAAGAGGTAACCAGGTTTCAGTCTATTAGAAGAGGTAATCAGGTTTAAGTCTATTAGAAGAGGTAAACCGGTTTAAGCATATTAAAAGTGGTAACCAGGTTTCAGCCTATTAGCAGATGGTTTCATCCTCTTTTGAGAGGCTGGCAGAACACCCACACACAAACCAACTTACCAGTGAGGAGCATGCGATATTGAACCACCCGTACGATGACCTGCAGAAGCTGGTGTTTGAGAGATACATTATCACCCGCTGGACTCTGCTGCTGAGAATAAAAGACAAAAGCAGATAGTGGAGACTCAGTACTGGACCTCACCTTCACTCATTACTGATCACCTTTGACATAAACAATGACAGACACTAAGTGAAATGAAGTGGTATATATATCATTTGCTAATGAGGTTAATGAAAACAGCTGATAGAGACTAATAAAAAGATTGAATGCGGATGTCCATACCATAGACCGTATATATCACTGGACTTAACATGTGTGACGTCACCCATTGGTTTGTGAAGATCTGATTTTGTTCATCGAATTTGCCATTACGGGCGCAGACATCTTGGTTGATTTAGACAAGAGGGAGGAGTAATCTAGCTAGTTAGCTGATATTAATTGGGATGCCAATTAATAAAGTATTTAAACAAAATGTAAAACAAAATGTAACGTTACTTACGGTAAAAAGTGAAATGCCAACTCCTTTGAGTGTGTTGTCGTACAACCGAACGCCATAACCACGCCCTAAACGGCCCTTTGCTTTATCAACGATTTTAAAATCAACGAGACCATAATTAAAAAAATGAACATCATTACGTATTGCAGAAGGCTTAAATCTAGCGATTGAGACCATATACTCATTATGAAAATGTTTACTGATGTAATAAATCAAGGAGAAGTGTCTCTCATTCTCATAGACTATTACAGAAACCGAGCTCTTTTGCAACCAGACGTATCGCCCCCAGCTGGAATTCAGATAGAATGCAGGTTTAAGGCACTTCCGCATTTGTGTCACTTTGCCAAACCGGATGCTCACCCTGTGGTCCATACATGGCTATAGCGGAGCGTCCAGCTTCGGCCACAAAATGGCACTCACTCTTCCCAACAGCATGACAGTATATCCCCCATAAAGGGTACCCCCAGGCACCCAGACCAAACCAACAACAAAAGAATTCTGGGCCCCCGCCTCTGTACCAGACCGGCTGAGCTTCATCCGGAGGCTGGCCCAGAGCATGGAGACCTGTTGCTGGCCTGGCAAGCCTGGATCCAGTGGCCTGTCCATTAGCCTTCGAAAACCCTCCCGGCCTGGTAGTGCTTTTTCCAGCTTCCAGCCCGTGGGGACTATGGCCATCAGCTGGGCAGAAGGGAAAGTCTGGCTTCGGCCACAAAATGGCACACACGCTCCACCAGAGCGTGACAGTTGTTTCGTTTAGCTTCGGTGTCTATATGCTATACAAATTGCTATATCTGGCCTGCCTTGAAGGAATTTCCTAAAAGGAAATTAAAAACCTAACCTAAACTCAGTCCGATATTTCTCATTGTTCGAGTTCCGTCTTCATGTTTAAGGATGGCTGTTGCCCAATTGTGATTTGCCCAAATAATCAGTCATGATAACAAAACATGCCCAGGAACAACACATATCATTATTTCAGTTGTTTGAGGAACTGCTGCCACAGTATTTAATACAGACTCTGCCTACCGGTGATTGAGTCCAGGGAGACAGGAATATAGACGTAGACAGAATTGCACAGACAGTTGGCTGAGCCAAACCCCTGTTGCCAGGAGGACATATGTACTCCAGAATTGGGAGATTAGACTACTACAGAAACCTCTAAACCACTAGGAGAAGATTTGACCTAAACAAAGTCTGACACAGACTGACTAAGTAGACAGACAGACAAGAGAGGAGAGGTGAGAGAGCAAGTGGAACGAAGACAGAGCAAATGTAAATTCCACGCTAAGCGGCATTTCAGCAGAATAACAAGTCACTTTAGTGCTGACCATCAGCCAATAACTCAACAGTGTGCTGGTCAGCAGTTAAGGCCCTTTAACAAACATCCCTAAACACTTTTGTAATTACACACAAACTAACATGGCCACACACTTTATTACACACAAACACACACACATGTATCCACACACAGTCACACAGGATGGGTTCCAAATCCATTCTGTACTCCTTGCAGAGCTATACATTGATTTGGTAGTAATAAAGACTGCTTAATTGCTAATTAGTCTTTGTTGGCTACTTCACCAGTAGCTAGCCAACAGCAATGCAAAAAACATGCACATATTCAAAGACTGATGTATCAACCCTACTGTGTAGAAGACTGGTAACTGACCAATTTCCGCATTCTGCCCCTGTGCCACTATCACTATCACACACACGCACAATAAGGAGTGACCACAGACACAGTATTGTATATAAACCTACAACTACTATGCGGACAATGCTTCTGACAGATGCTTTAACTTTTCAGAATTTGACGTGTGTCGCCTGGTTTGAATACTGTAAATATACACTGTGTATACTTTTCATTCCTGTAATCCAGCCACAGCATTTGTTTAAAAAGGGTCAAATACATGCCAGAGTTTGGTGTAGCAGTCAACGCTCCAGACCCCAGAGTACACATGTCCCGCCTTGGCCAACTGTCTGTGCCCATCCTATCTGTTTTCATCTACATACCTTTCTCCCTAACCTGTCGTTTCTACTGTCCTGCACTGTAAAAAATAGAAATGTGCCCTATCCTGTTTATATGATTTTCTGAATCATTACCATGAACAAATGTAATGACTATACAAGAATAAAGAAAAGCATGTCACACCAACTCTTTGACTCACAAATGTAACCAAACATGCATTTGTGAGTAAACTGAATGTGGAATTTGTAGTTCCCAAGCCGTGGCGCCAAATAATTGCCCGATAGAGATATTAAGATGTTTGGTCTCTTGACGTTAACAACGCACAATGGTGCTCTTCTATCAGCAAGACTCACTTCAGGTGATTTTGATCACATCACTGTTAACTCAACGAACAATCTTACGTTGCCAGAATGATGAAATTTAAATTGTGCCCACTGGTAGAACGAACAATTGTTTGTAAAGACAACAGCATTTTTGTAGTTTGGAAAACGCCTAAAACTTTGTTCGGAAAACACAAAATGTTAATGCATAAGGTTGCGATGGAATTTAGCGTTTTTGCAAGCTTTTATTTTTTACAGTGTGTCAATCCAAATTAAATAAACAGGGAGGGTAATATACTGTATATATACAGTATGAAAGATAAGAGGGCAAATCCTTACAAGACATCAAACAGTCCAACCTGGCCTTTGATTGACCCTTTCACAAGTGCCAGACAGGCAGAGCTAGCTAGACAACATGATTTCTGTGAGCACTTTTTTCAATTCAAGTTGGAACTTCCTGATCCACCAAAGGAGCAGTTCATTACACCACATTTTAGACAAGCTATAAATTATCTTATAATCCACCAGATTGTACAGCCAGTTTACATGCAATCTGAAGGACTTCTGTTTGTCTCCTTTAAAGTACATCTAGAGAGTGGTGTTGGCATGGGTAAAAATAAGCCAGTGTAGTCCAGTATGTTCCAGGAACAACTGTGTTATAATGTATTTTTATTTTTGCTCTGTTTTAATACTGTTTTATAGGTTTTATCTTGCTTTAATTTTAGAATTCTAGAGATATTCATGATAATGTGTAACTTTTAACAGAAAAGGTGGGTTTGTCATACATTTTTGTAAGTGTAAACCGTATATGACTTTCGTTGTTTTAAGTAATTGTTATATTACTAATATATGATGTAAACCAGGGGTGCCCAATAGGTCGATCGCGATCTACCAGTCGATCGCAAAGACAATGCTGGTAGATCGCACATTTTTAATAAATGCTTTTGCTACATTTTTATTTTCATAAAAATAAATATAACAACATCATTACTTCTTCATTTAGTTTCTTTCTGACTTGCACTTAACAAATAGATTTGGACCAGGCAAGATGTCTGTTTATTCAGTTGCCATGACAACTAACGTTTAGCTGCCTTGCGATTTCCAAGAGTTTTGGACTCGGACCACAGAGCGCAAAACAATGAAGCTTGCATTAGGCCTAATGTCCATATTCGGAAGCACATATGACATTAATTTGCAAAATACAAATGTAAAATAAATTCCAAACATTTGAAAATGAGTGCGGTACCAAGCAAAAAGCCTAAAACTTACCATTTCCATGTTATGTCCTTTTCTTAATGCATTTGTCTGATCTGCCAAACAAGTAGCCTATTGCTATTCCAAAGAAAGGAAACGTTGACAAACATTTTCGTACACTTAATAAAATCTATGACAATGATTTTTCTGTATGAAGCGAGCTTAGAAGAACAAATGTGAAAGAACTGAAATCTCAATTAACTGGTCAACAGTCCCTTTTTACTCGCCCAAGCCTAAAAGCAAAGGCATCCACAAACGTATCATTACTGTTGAGTCACATCATCATAAACTGGCTCTTGTAATCTGTTGTGTTGTAGATGTTTTGAGTTCAGTGTTAATGGAATATCAACAATCAACATTTATTAACGTTTCTCTCCTTATTTAGATGAAGAATTCCACATAGAGATACATGCAGTAGTAGCAACAAGCATTTGAAGTGTATTTTTTTAAAATAAACTCTTTTTAAATTGGTAGATCTCATTGAGTTGAACATTTTTAAAGTAGATCATCATGCAAAAAAGTGTGGGCACCCCTGATGTAAACACTGTGATATACATATACACTGCTCAAAAAAATAAGGGAACACACATTCATCAATTTTTCCATGCCAATCTATAATATTTACTACTTCCACTGTTGTACATTTTCCAACCACTGCTTAGTACATAGCGTTTAGTATTACTATTACTATTGCCATTATTATTTTAAAACTCTTATATTGTTGTAATTCTTGTTTTTAAGCCCACTGCATAGAATCGCCGTGCCATGTCAAAAAGAATTTCTCTGTATGGGATGATGTATGTTATTCGATGCACATAAATAAACTTGACTTGACTTGACTTGACACAGTATAATATCAAGTCAATTTCACATCAGAAATACCAATCTATCTAGTTAGGAAGCATAAGATAATGTGAATCAATGCCACCTGTTTTGGTGAAAATGAAAGTGACAACAGATGCACTGGAGAGGCAACAGCAAGACAACCCACAAAAAGGGAATAGTTTTGCAGGTGGTGGTGCTCTCTCCTTTTCCTTCCTGACTGATTCTTCTTCAGTTTTGTATTTGCTAATGTCCTTGTCACTACTGGTAGCATGAGGCGGTACCTCCAGCCCATTCAGGTTGCACAGGTAGTCCAGCTCCTCCAGGATGGCTAACCATATGAGCCGTCGCATGAAGGTTTGCTGTGTCTCCCAGTACAGTCTAAAGAGCATGTAGGAGATACCAGGCGACGGGCAATTACACAAGGAGAACTGGACAGGGCTGTAGAAGGGCATCAACCCAGCAGCAGGCCCGGTATCTGCTCCTTTGTGCGAGGAGGAACAAGAGGATCACTGCCAGAGCCCAAAAAATTACTTCCAGTGGGCTACTGGTGTGCATGTTTCTGACCAAACTGTCAGGAACAGACTCCAAGAGGGTGGCATGAGGGCCCAATGTACTCTAGTGGGACCTGTGCTCACAGCCCAGCACCATTTAGCTCAACTGGCATTTGTCAGAGAACACAAGAATTGGCAGGTCCACTATTTTGGTGCCCCATTCTCTGCACATATGAGAGCAGGTTCAAATGGAGCAAATGTGACAGACCTGAAAGTGTATGGAGACACCATGGTGAAAGTTATGCTGCCTGCAACATCATCCAGAATGACCGGTTTGGCGGTGGGTCAGTGATGGTCTGGGGAGGCATATTCCAAGAGGGTCACACAGACCTCCATGTGGTAGCCAACAATAACCTGACTGCTGTCAGATCTTACGCTGGTGCAGTGGGCCCTGGGTTCCTCCTGGTGCAGGACAAAGCCCGGCCTCATGGGCCAGGCCACCACCCACCATCTCGTCAGGAGCATGCCCAGACATTGTCGGGAGTACAAACAGGCACATGGGGACCATACACACCACTGAGTGACATTATGAATTAAATTCACGTAAGTTGGTTGGTGATTTTGGTTTCCATTGACCTTTGTTACGTTATTTTGATCTCAACGAATTACACAATGTTCAGAAAGGATTTCGATCTTTAATATGTTTCGTTCATCGAGACCCAATGTGTGATGTAAGTGTCCCCTTAAATGTATTGAGCAGTGTATAAAGTATATACGATATTACTATATATGGACATTACTCATCCTCTCATACACAATCTTACACTGGGCACAGAGAGATGAAACTAAAAAAAATAATTATTTGACCTGAATACTGTGCATATAGAGATTTATAGATACCCAACCATGCCCTGCTGACCATATTATACTATTTATCTTAAATAAAATAAATTGCTGTCTAACCTCATATTGATGGACGATGGCGGAGAAAGCCGGCGAGGTTCGACAGCTCTCGTCCAGCAGGCTCATGCTGCGGTCGTAGTGACCGATGTATGTTGTGAAAGCCACAAACTCTGCCCTCCTGGAAAGAATGACATCAGCTATTTTCTGGCTTTCATCCCTGAAGAAACAGTATGAATAGAATGAAAGATTAAAGAAAAATCATGGAGGGATCACATTGAGTCATTTTCTTTGTCCCTTTAAAACTCACGTTTTTTTAAACAATATGGATCTAGTAAAACAGAACATAAGCCATAATAGCGTATTTTGTTCACACGTGTTTCCACCTTTTGATACAGAGAAATATCCAAAAACTATAATGCCATTTGGATCAGGACATCACTGCATGTCAGGTACTCATACCTTTCTATCATTGTTAACATAGTGATTAAACTATTATATAATAAAACATGTGTAATCATGAGTAAGTCTGCCATGATAAATTTCTGTCTCCCACACATGCCGTGGAAACAGACCTGCCCTTCTTCAAGTTCCAGGACACTTGCTCTGTGTGTGTGAGATATTCTAAAGGAAATTAGCTGATGGTTTAAAACAATGCCCCCACACAAACAAACGTTATTTAATACCTTAATGTATAAGACTGCTTTTGTTGGCCCTGTTTGCACCTGATATGGTTGTATGCAAAGGTTTAGGCACCCCTGCCAATTTCCATGATTTTCATTTATAAATAATTGGGTGTTTGGAACAGCAATTAGATTTTGATCTATCAAATAACTGAAGGACACAGTAATATTTCAGTAGTGAAATTAGGTTTATTGCATGAACAGAAAATGTGCAATATGCATCAAAACGAAATTAGTTGCATAAATTTGGGCATCCCAACATAAATATCACATCAATATTTAGTTGAGCCTCCTTTAGCAGAAATAACAGCCTGTAATGAGTGTCTGGATTCTGGACGAAGGTATTTTGGACCATTCCTCCTTGTAAAACACCTCCAGTTCAGTTAGGTTTGATGGTTGCTGAGCATAGACAGCCCGCTTCACATCACCCCAACGATTTTCAATGATATTCAGGTCTGGGGACTGGAATGGTCATTGCATAAATGCCAGAGTAGATTTTCAGCAGTGTTTTGGGTCGTTGACTTGTTGAAATATCCAGCCCCGGCATATCTTCAACTTTGTAACTGATTTCTCTACATTATTCTCAAGTATCTGCTGATATTGAGTGGAATCCATGCGACCCTCAACTTTAACAAGATTCCCAGTACTGGCACTGGCCACACAGCCCCACAGCATGATGGAACCTCCACCAAATGTTCCTGTGGGTAGCAAATGTTTGTCTTGGAACGCTGTGTTCTTTTGCCGCCATGCATAACGCCCCTTGTTATGACCAAATGACTCCATCTTTGTTTCATCAGTCCATAGCACGTTCTTCCAAAATGAAGCTGGCTTGTCCAAATGTGCGTTTGTATACCTCAAGCGACTCTGTTTGTGGCATGTGAAAAAAAAAGTATTCTTCTGCATCACTCTCCCGTACAGCTTCTTCTTGTGCAAAGTGCGCTGAAATGTTAAACAATGCACAGTGACACCATCTGCAGCAAGATGATGTTGTATGGCTTTGGAGGTGGTCTGTGGGCTGTTTTTGAATGTTCTCACCATCCGTCGCCTTTGCCTCTCCAATATTTTACTTGACCTGCCACTTCTGGCCTTAACAAGAACTAGGCCTGAGGTCTTCCATTTCCTCAATATGTTCCTCACAGTAGACAGTGACAGCTTAAATCTCTGCAATAGCTTTTTGTAGCCTTACCCTAAATCATAATGTTGAACAATCTTTGTTTACAGATCATTTGAGAGTTCTTTTGAGCCCCCCATGTTGCCACTCTTCAGAGGAGAGTCCAAGAGAACAACACCTTGTAATTGGCCACCTTAAATACCTTTTCTCATGATTGGATGCACCTGTCTATGACGTTCAAGGCTTAATGAGCTCACCAAACCAATTGTGTGTTCCAATTAATCAGTGCTAGGTAGTTACAGGTATTCAAATCAACACAATTACAAGGGTGCCCAAATTTATGCACCTGTCTAATTTCATTTTGATGCATATTGCACATTATCTGTTAACCCATTGAACCTCATTTCACTACTGGAATATTACTGTGTCCTTCAGTTATTTGATAGATCAAAATGAAATTGCTGATCCAAACACTTAATTATTTATAAATGAAAATCATTGAAATTGTCAGGGGTGTCTAAACATTTGCATATGACTGTATTGTATGTACTGAACCTCATATGTTATTGTATGGATTAAGACTCATATTGTACTGTATGGATTAAGACTCATATTGAACTGTATGTCCTAAGACTCATATTGTACTGTATGTCCTGAGACTCATAATATACTCTACGTCCTAAGACTCATATTGTACTGTATGGATTAAGACTCATATTGTACTGTAAGTCCTAAAACTCATATTGTACTATATGTCCTAAGACTCATAATGTACTGTATGGATTAAGACTCAAATTGTACTGTATGTCCTAAGACTTATATTGTATTGTATGTCCTGAGACTCATATTGTACTGTATGTCCTAAGACTCATATTGTACTGTATGTCCTAAGACTCATATTGTACTGTATGGATTAAGACTCAAATTGTACTGTATGTCCTGAGACTCATATTGTACTGTATGTCCTAAGACTCATATTGTACTGTATGTCCTAAGACTCATATTGTACTGTATGGATTAAGACTCAAATTGTACTGTATGTCCTGAGACTCATATTGCACTGTATGTCCTGAGACTCATATTGTACTGTATGTCCTAAGACTCATATTGTACTGTATGTCCTAAGACTCATATTGTACTGTATGTCGTAAGACTCATATTGTACTGTATGTCCTGAGACTCATATTGTACTGTATGTCCTAAGAATCATATTGTACTGTATGGATTAAGACTCACACTGTACTGTATGTCCTAAGACTCATATTGTACTGTATGTCCTAAGAATCATATTGTACTGTATGGATTAAGACTCACACTGTACTGTATGTCCTAAGACTCATATTGTACTGTGTCCTAAGACTCATATTATCTCTACATCCTAAGACTCATATTGTACTGTATGGATTAAAACTCATATTGTACTGTATGGATTAAGACTCAAATTGTACTGTATGTCCTAAGACTCATATTGTACTGTATGTCCTAAGACTCATATTGTACTGTATGTCCTCAGACTCATATTGTACTGCATAGATTAACACTCATATTCAGAACATGTAGGTAACTGTGTATGTATCTCACCACTGTCGCATACGATTTTCTAACTCAGTGAGGATTCTGCGGTGAAGAGTGTAAACATCAGGCAGCTCATTGAGGATCTCTCTGAGCCTTTCGTCTTCCAGCACAGGATCCCCGTCATCCCCCACGGCAGCTCCCACAGCCTCCCTGAAATCCTGACAGAGACAGGGTCATTTCTTTGGATATAGAATTTTATAGAGTTTACAGGTATAAGGACAAGGCCATGCAATCTTTCTCTGGCCTGGAAAACCTCTCTATTCACACAGTAGAAACTACCATCTCTCTCTTTTCTCCTCTCCTCTGGCTCTACTTGGTCTATCAATGACAGACTGTGCTTACTGCATTGGTCACAGTTTGTCATCGAGTAGCAGAAGAGAAGAAGTCTATTTGGAATGGGAATTATTAGTGTGGAGTTATGTAGAGAATGTTATCAGTAAAGAGTGTCGGTGGGGTTCAGGACTGTCAGTGTTTGTTGGTCTGCTGTCCCACTGTCTGTCTAGACAGCATGTAAATAATTACATGAAATAGTCAGTTGGCTTATATAGATTATTACTTTATCTTACATGTGAATTTATGTATTAAGAACTGCCATCTAAGTTTCTCATCTAACAACACCCAATTGCCTATTTCTATACCCACATCCAATCAGATTTCAAGCCAGTCAATTTATAAACTTGATCTTGACTGCAAAAACCTGCATTTGGCCTATCATTTAGTTTGCAAGAAAGGTTTGGTGTACAACTTGTTTTATGATTTGCAACCGAAAGGATTGGTGTAAATCTGGTTCTCTGGATTTTTCCAGTCAAATATTTTAGAAAACCCAGGAATTTGCATGTGTTTTGATAGAAATTCATAACCTCATTCACCAAGGTGGCATTACATTAATAAGAAATTATTGTCAAAACATGAATGATTATGGATGAGCTAGATTTCTGTTCATTAGAACACTGAATTAATGGCTTGGTTTGGCATGTGATGTCCAAATGGACATTTGGATCTCATGGTCAGGTGTCTACATAATTCTGGCTATATTACATTACATTTTAGTCATTTAGCAGATGCTCTTATCAAGAGCCACTTAGAGTAAGTGAATACATATATAGTTTTTATAGTGTACATGATTTAAATCGACTTCAGGTCTGGTTCAAACACTACCTGAAACTTACCTCTTGGAGAAGTTTGAGGGCTTTTACATGTCTGAAGAGAGAGAAATGTAGGAAGTGTGATTAAGTCTGAGTTAAAGTCTAAGTCTGAGTTAAATTGACAGGTTATTTAGGTGAAACAAGGTAAATGGATGTTTCAGTATAACATATTTGAAGAGGTGAAATGTCACTGAGCGTTAGTGTTTTAGTCACTCACAATCTCTCAGTGTCCACCAGCTCTTTGGCAATGTAGAAGGCTCTGGAACGACCATCGGTCTGTACAGAACAACATTATCTTTAAGCAATACATCTCTAAGGAATAGCAATCAAAATTCAGAAACAATATCTGTAAGATATTCTACCACTCACAAAGTCTCAAAAGTATAGAAATGTCACCTGTCTGTCATAGGTGTTATCTGTTCCTCCATCCTCATCCTCAGAGGTGCGTCCTTGGTCCTCCTCTCTGGCCCCGTTTTCTCCTGAATCAATCCCTGGCCCACATGTTGGAGCAACAGAGCACACGTTGTAGGCTTCTGTATAGGCACTGAAGAACACGGTAGGATTAAAGTAATGACAAAAATGTATTGCACAAGTGAACAGATACACAGCCTGCTCAAAGGTTTTTTTCAATGTATTTTGGAAATCTGTAACGATGAGACATAGAGAGGGAGGAGAAGGTGAGACCAGAGAAAGGTCAACAGGAGAGACGAGAGAAACAAAATCAGAGAGATAAGAGAGACAGAGTGGAAAATAAGCTCATCTGGACAACTAAATGAGGCAGTGTATATAGTATAATCTACATAATAGTACAATCTAAAAAATTTAGTACATGTAGTACAATCTAAAAAATAAAAAATGTATTAAACTTTTTTAAATATGTAATTGAACAATTACACTTTATGGCAGAAAGGTGTTAATTGGACTTGCAAAAGCAGATTTCAGACAATATTATAAGCACCTTATTGAAACCATGAATGCAATGTTCTGAAAAGTGTGAATTGGAAAAAAAAATGAATGCATGCATGGCAAATATTCACTAATAATAAAAAATATACATTGCAATTTGATTTAGAAACTAAAACACAATCTAAAATACAGTGACCAACTCTTAAATCATTATTAAACCCATATATAATATAATAATATACAGAGCATAGACAGACGATTCACCCAACTGGCCCTAAGGCTGAGTTCAAATCAGGTTTACTAATGCACTGCAGCCTCCGGACCAGAACATTCTATTAGAAAAAAATCCATTACAACAATAGTTGATGTAGGGAAGCTTCAGCACTAATGGTTTCACAACTTATGATTTATCATCTACATGTGCATTATGAGTGATTTATGACCTAAGTGTCACAGGCTAGCATTACCACTCACAAAACACACCTGTGGTCATAAATCACTAGGTAGAAACTCACCTATTATAAATTGCATTGTGTGACACACAGAGTGACATTTGCTGGCAAATCATAGTTTGACATGTGTGGTCAAGTGATGGTAGCCGATCTACATTACTGACACCATGAAACATAAACACAAACAATAATTAGTACATGTACATGCCCTTTTACATTACGAAAGCTTTTAGCCACATATACAAGACCTCTCGAGAAAAGCTTAAGATTAGATATAATGTTATTGTGTAAACTTGCGAGTCTTCCTCAAATAGCCGCTACATTTCATGCGACCTACCGAGTTAGATTACGAGAGGATCTCGAACAGTAGCGGCTGCTGTTCTTTCAAAGAGGGGAAGCTCATTTTCGGCCTACATCATAAAAATTGTCAATTTATTTATACGTAAAATTTGCCCTTGTTCCATTTCAAGTACCAGTCTTTTACAGTGATTTGACCCGTGTCTTCTCAATGGCCAGCAGAGCTAGGCCGCTTCAGCGGCCTTGGCCCATTGTGTAAGGGGTGTAGTACTCGAGCCGCTTTAAACAGGAGAAGCCCCTTTCTACACTTGCAGATATAGCTCCGATATTTGCTACTAATGAGAACAGTTTGTAAAGGCATTGCACTGTCCAACTCTATGTCTTTAAGGAAAACCAAGTAATCAAACTTGTAATGAACGAACGATCTAACGAAACAATATTAAACTCTGAGGAAATGTGGAAATTAGTTTAAACTGAAACAAGGAATGTGGTGTATAATTGTATGAAATGTTTGATAAAAATTGGCTAGCAATTTCGCCCAGCAAATACCAAGAAATAGGTTGCAGCAGTTTGTCTTTTGACTACAATTGCAAAATCCGCGATGGGACTGAGCTCGAATAGCTTCAGCGACTTATTATAGTACAAAATCGCTGTCAATCAAAAGGAGATGCAGTCTTTCGACAGACCCTCCAATCATCACGCAGAAGGCCAGCCCACTCCTCCACTCACCCCCAGAGACGCTGAGCATCTGTGGGCAGGACATAATCGCAGCATTTATCCAATGACCGTCTAGTTTCGAAGCACTGAAAAAAAGTGCCATTGAAGTCCATGGACGCTAGGCATGCACTGTGATGCTACAGGAATGTATGAGAATATTTGAGCATTAATATTTTTTACATTTTAGTGGATAGTCTGTGGGTCAAGCCTAACTATGCTTTCTCCCGACTTTGCCAGGGCCTCCAGCACGAGTAATTGGGATAGATAAGTCAGATTATTTACCTTACCAGGTTGCTGAACTGACTAAAGGCTTAAATGTTGGATGAGCAGTGCTAAAAGAATCAGCCGGCTCAGCAACATGCGGGTGGTGTGACGTTCCCCAGTTCCTCTTCCCTGAGGACTACAGCTTCCCTATCCAAGAACTACAATTCCCATAACTCGGACTCAATCACCCAAATTCTGAACACCTGCTCTCATCCAGTCTGTATATAAAGCACACACACCATTGCCTCTTCGCAAGGTATTGTAAGTAATTCATTTCTTCCTACTAAGCATTATTCCTGTTACCAGTTCTTCTGTGTATGACCAAATTCTGCCTGCCTTGTATTACGTTCCCTGGATTGTGTCTTTGTACCTTAGCTGAGCCTCTCCTGTGTATGACCCTGCCAACCCACCGACTTACCTTGCTTCTGGATCTGGATAAGTGCCTACTGTGTATGACCCTGCCTGGACATTGACTTTGCTTGTTTCACTTACTGCCTTTCCAATTGTCCTGTATATATTCTGCCTGCCTGCAAGCTGTCTGACAGCCTTTGGTTTAAGGTCTACATTAAATAATACTGATTTTATTCCCGAGTCTGCGTGTTACAGTTGGATGGACCATGTGCGCACCATTTACCATGCCATATCTGTCAATGGGGAGGTTGAGGAGCTGCCGACATAGCATGGTTTGTGTAGAAGAAAGGTGGACAAGAACAATTGTGAGGGGAGAACATTTTGGGACAAAATATATATATTATAAATCTCACCTGGGGCTTTGTAAAAGTAAATGTAATTGTTCAGGAATGTCTTAAGAAATTCTTCACGTGTAGGTCAATTGTCTGATCTGGTTTTTATATCCGAAGTGCTCACGCATCAGCTCAAGACGTTTCACAGGACATTCCATTTCATGACGATTGCCGTCATGATTCATGCTAATGTACAGTAAATACAAATTATTATTCAAATTACGCGAACAATAGTTTTTCCTTTTCAACAACTTTCACAATCTAAATAGGCCCCGTCTGTCCCTAAATGGTACACCATGACATCGCTCTCACTCTGGTTACTAATCAAAACCTTAGACACACCATGAAGAAGAACAGACCAAAGAAGCCCATTCTTGCCTTTAAGAAAGTAAGACACAGGAAATCCTAACTCCATGTGGCAGAATGGATGTGCCCTCACAGCAGGACCTGAGACAAAGCTTTATTCATTCACAAATGTCAGAACTAAAAAAAGAGGTTTGCAGGGTATTTTCCCTTAATTTAAGACCATCGTTAAATATTTACAAATGTGTATCAGAGGAAACAGGCAGAAAGCTGTGGATTGCAACTGCACTACATTGCTACCTAACACAGTGTCTGACAGACCAACAAATGTGACTTACACTATTGCTATTTTTATTGTATATTGTTGTATTTTTTTGCTTATCTTGATTATTGTTCTACTGATTGTCCTGCTCAAACATATATATTGTAGAGTTGGAGGAGTCCGCGTGGCGTAGCGGGCTAAGTCATTGCATTCAGGTCAGTCTACGTCATGATGGTCATGGGTTCGAGCCTGACTATGGGTTCTCAAAATTGGAATAGTGCTGCCCAGGATTTGGGTTTGATAAGTCAGATTATCTATCCTACCACATCACTCTGTAGTAACTTGTGTTCAGATCAGGCGCCTGTAAATTCAATTGCGGAAGTATAGTCAGTCAACGTAATCTTTCCATGCATGATCCGACTAAAGGCTTCCGTGTGTATATACCTATTCCATGTATATATATATATATATATATATATATATATATATATATAGTAGAGTTGTGCCAATAATGCAATTTTAATATTCAATCAAATTAAGAGTGAAAAGAAATAAAGATGACAGAAAATAAAGAACAGAGATGATACAAAGAGCAGATGCTATAAAGACAGAGGCTGTAGAAAACCCATCTAAGAAACTACAAACCAAATGACATTCATAGGGAGGCATTATGTATCTGTAATCCCTCTGATGGATAGTGAATCAGATCCATAAAATACAAAACTCTGATAGCTAGCCATATTAAAAAACATAATAGTAACACGATTAGGGTTCGAGCCCTGGCTCAGCCACTGTCTCGGTTCTTACTCTCTGTCTTCCCTACATGTCTGTCTCCCTAGCCTGTGCTTACTACTGTTAAAAGAAAGAAAAAATCCCGAAAATCTTTTTTTTAAGAAAAAAGATGGGAAACATTAAGACAATACTGGTTTTCAACTGTTGTCCATTTACAAAGACACAGTGAGGGCTGGTAACAGAACATATCAGAGCAGTGGAGATCAGGATTAATCGACCCCAGAGTGATATCTAATAAGCCACAGTGGAGCCAACTGTGCCTCCTGCTGGGATAAATGGCTCATAAATCCTCAAGCCTCTCTGAGAAACAAATTAAAAACAACTTGTTCAGAAAGAGAACAATTACATTTTTGGAACTATATTTCAAGATACAATCTGATGACTCCATCAGACTGTATGGCATTTCAATCCTGAATGTCTCTACAGACCACAACATGAAGCCTTATCATCATATACAACTTCATGTATATGAGTCAATATTTCTACACATCATTTGGCTTTATATGGCAGTAACAAACTCCTCCTTCCATAAAGCCTTATTTGAGATAAGCGGGTGAAATACTGTAAGTATCACCATTTTTCTCTGTAAATATAATTTCTACGGTGCTATTAACATGAAATTTTCACCAGATGTTGGTAACAACCCAAGTAATCCAGACATACAAGGAAACCAGAACAAATAAGTTCAGAAATTGAGTTATGTGTAATAATGTGAAATGACACAGGGAAAAGGTATTGAACACGCTTACTGATATTAATTTAATAATTTGTACAAAAGCCTTTGTTGGTAATGACAGCTTCAAGATGCCTCCTAATTGGAGAAACTAGTCGCATGCATTGCTCTGGTTTGATTTTGGCCCATTCTTCAACATCAACAAAATCTTGAAGGTTCTGTGGGCCTCTTCTATGAATCTTGATCTTTAGTTCTTTCCATAGATTTTCAATGGGATTTAAGTCAGGTGATTGGCTGGGCCATTCTAGCAGCTTTATTTTCTTTCTTTGAAACCATTTGAGAGTTTCCTTGGCTGTGTGTTTGGGATTATTGTCTTGCTGAAATGTACACCCTCTTTCATCTTCATCATCCTGGTAGATGGCAGCAGATTCTTGTGAAGAATGTCTCTGTAAATTTGGCCATTCATCCTTCCTTCAATTATGTGAAGTATGCCAGTACCATTTGCTGAAAAGCAGGCCCACACCATGATGTTCCCACCTCCAAACTTTACTGTTGGTATGGTGTTTTTAGGGTGATGTGCAGTGCCTATACTCCTCCAAACATGATGTGTATTATGGCATCCAAACAGTTCAATTTTGCTCTCATCTGACCACACTATATTCTCCTAGTATTTCACTGGCTTTTACCAAATGTTGTGCAGCAAACTTTAAACGAGCTTCAACATGCTTTTTTTCAGCAATGGAATCTTGCGTGGTGAGCGTGAATACAGGCCATGGTGGTGGAGTGCATTACTTACTGTTTTCTTTGAGTCAACAGTACCTGCTAATTGCAGGTCTTTTCGAAGCTCTCCACAAGTGGTACTTGGCTTTTGGACAACTCTTCTGATTTTTCTTTTCACTCCTCTGTCAGAAATCTTGCGAGGAGTACCTGGTTGAGGCAAACTTATGGTGTAATGATTGTCTTTCCACTTCTGTATTATGGCCCAATCAGTGCCCACTGGAACATTCAGAAGCTTAGAAATGTGCCTATAACCAATGCCATCATTATGTTTTGCAAAAATTAGGTTGCGAAGGTCTTGAGAGAGCTCTTTGCTTTTATATATATGAGATGTGTCTTGTGTGACACCTTGGCAATGAGACCTTTTTGTAGGCCATCAGTTGGGACTGAACCAGCAGATATTGATTTGCACTGACAGGGGGCTGGATTGCTTTTTAATTACTGATGGTTTTCAGCTGTTGTCTTGGCTTTCCATGCCTTTTTGCACCTCCCTTTCTTCATGTGTTCAATACATTTTCCCTATGTCATTTCACATTCTTACACATTACTTAATGTCAGAAGTTATTTGTTTTGGTTTCTTTTATGTATGGATTACTTGGGTTGTTACCAACATCTGGTGAAAATTCAATGTCAATAGCACCTTTGGAAATATATTTACTGAGAAACATGGTGACGTGTCTAATACTTATTTCACCCGCTGTAAGAGGCAGAACAATCGGAACCAAATGTCTGAGATGTCTTCATATATCTCAACGTTACAATATTGCTGTAATAGCAAATCTAGTGTACATGGAGGAACATCAGACATACGAATAGCATATGCTAGTATAAGTGGCTCTAAATAGTCTAGTTTGCTTAACGGCTGTAATGTAAATGTAGCGTGAACATGAAATGATGAAAACAGGTCTTTATTGTGGAAAGAGACCAATAAAATCTTCAAGAGAGCCTACAGCAACCAGTCCCAGGCCATGGCATAGCATCAGTGGGAAGTTATGCTACATGCTAACAGATGCACTTCTGCAGGGAGTCGGATTGGATAAGCTAATCATTACGGCTCAGTGGGGACTGCATATGCTAATGCTCTAATGACAACACTTCCTTCAGTTAGCAAAGTGATAGACCCCTGTGCTTCTTATTGCTGTGACAGACTGCAGTGTTTCACTGCATGCGCCAATGGGTTTTAACACCACTGAAATGTATACCGGTATGTACCTTACATGATTCTCAAAAAATGTGTGGGGTTGCTATTCCTTGATTCTATTCCTTGAAAAAAATACTAAATGGCCCATGAAAATGAATTGTCATTCCACCCTAACAATCAGAATATAGTGGATTAATACATTTCCAGTCAATACTACTGGAGCAAATCGGACCCAATGGAACTGACAGTTCGTAGTTTTCAGCTCCCAAAGCAGTCCACAACAAAAACACTTCTTAATCTCAGCATGTTTTAACAGCCTTCCTCAGGCAACTGAAGGCAATAGCATCCCAGTCTCTGCAGCCATGGTGCTGTAATGTCTTGTGTGCCAAAGCTTAAATCTACTGTGGCAAATTACAAAAGGAGATGAAAAACGATTGTTCCTGTTCCCCTGGGCTCTTTGCGAGGCTTTCTGCTGTTGGTAGTGTGAGTAGCCACTGGTCAATACCTCACATGAAACAGCTCATCGTTTTTCACATGAATCTTCTTCTGCAGGCAGATCTGCCCAAATGGCAAACATTATGTGATTGGTTGGCAGTTAGAGTTTATTTTCAAACTATGTTACCAAACCATAGACCAAACAGAGCAAATATACAGTAAAACATAAACCCTATTATAATTAATATTATTGCAGTTCATACCTGTGTGTTCAATAAAACATATTCGAAACATAATGTAAGGGTTATGGCTATTTTATTTGACCAGTTAAGCATTTCTAAGAACACATAAAGTTTTTCAACAATCACCTAGGATCCATTTGGGTTAACTGCCTTGCTTAGGGACAAAACTATATTTTTCACCTTGCCAGTTTAGGGAATAGAACCAGTGACCTTTCAATCACTGCCCCAACTCTCTTAACCATTATTGTCACGATGGCCTGGATGGCCTGGGCTGTCGTGACCAGGACATTAGGGTGATGGACTAAATGTTTTATGTATGTGTTACTGTAGGTCTATTGTATATGTTTTATGTGTGCGCCGACCTCTGGGCACTGGGAGGCGGTAGGCGCTTGGATACTCATCACGCATGAATGGGGCTCTCCCACACCTGCGCTTGATGAGTAATCAAGACGCCTATTTAGTCCCAGTGTTCTGGAGTGTTCGGCGCGT
>JACXGM010017803.1:0-19487 GCA_016801145.1 Umbra pygmaea | reverse complement strand
TTGGACATTCCATTAAAAAACCATGGGCATTAATATAGGGCTGCCCCCCCCCCCCTTGTGGCATTAACAGCCCCTACTTTTCTGGCATGGCTTTCCATAAGATTTTGGAGGGTGTCTGTAGGAATTTGTGCCCATTTAGTTAAAAGAGAATTTGTGAGGTCAGGCACTGATGTTGGATGAGAAGGCCTGGCTCGCAATCACCATTCCAATTCATTCCAAAGGTGTTCAATCGGATTGAGGTCAGGGCTCTGTGCAGGCCACTTAAATTCCCTGTGCAGGCCACTCAACAAATGTATTGAACCATGTCTTTATGGATCTTGCTTTGCGCACAGTAATTGCTTAAACAGGAAAGGACCGTCCCCAAACTTTTGCCACAAAGTTGTAAGCACCCAATTGTGTAAAATGTCTTTAACATTAAGACCCTTCATTGGAACTACGGGGCCAAGCCCAAACCCTGTAAAACCGCCCCAGACCATTTTACTGTACATCGTCCACCAAACTTTACAGTAGGCATTATGCATTCTGGTAGGTAGCGTTCTCCTGGCTTCTGGCTACACCCAGATTCACCAATCAGACTGACAGATAATAAAGCGTGATTTATCACTCCAGTGAACACGTTGCTCCAGAGCCCAGTGGCTTTGTGCTTTACACTGACTTGTGGCAAAGGTGGCATCCTATCACAATGCAAAGTTTAAAGTCACTGAGCTCTGCAAATGTTGGTCAATGGAGACTTCAGGGCTATGTGCTGGATTGTTTGCGCCTGTGAGCAAAAGTCTGGCTGAAACACCTGAACATAATAATAAGTAGGGATATCCCTATACTTTTGGCCTTGTAGTGTATCTTTTAAGATGTAAAATAATCATTTTTTTATGATTGTGAAATAGGCAGCATGTAATGAAATAGATTAGATTATTATTATATCTAATGTATTTTGTTAAATTTGCCGATAAGCTGCAACTGTGCCAGCTTACATCCTAAACTGTTACAGGAATCAACATTTTAGTGGAGCTATAATGTTTACTAGGCCTATATTTAATGTTTACTAGGCCTATATTTAATGTTTACTAGGCCTATATTTAATGTTTACTAGGCCTATATTTAAGCGCAAATTATAAGAAATCATCATTCAACCAGCCACTTGTTAAATGTGAATATTAAGATAAGGGTGTGAACTGTGACATTACAGAATTTAACTGTTTTCTTCATATTTTTTATTTTTGACTTAATTTGCCCCACCCTAACCATTATTCACCCAATTGAAGCTTCCAATATCATCTTATCTTTCGCTCTACCCCTACCACCAGCCATGCTACTTCACCTCAGCTATGATCCTGGAGCCTTCCATGACTCCTGTAATTTAATGTTAGTACACCTTCTATTCAAACGACGGTCAAGTCAATGTAAATAATACATGTATGTTTTCAAAAAAATACAATCATTTTTTACAGTGTAATATTTTTTCTTTCTGATAAATTGTAATGATCAGGGCAGTGAATGGCTCAGTGGCAATAGAGGTGTGTCATTCATTGCAAGGCGATAATGCACAGGGTACTCAAATTCAGTTCATTACCATCAATGTTTTGTTGGGTTTGTGTCTGACAAGGGTACTGTCAGAGCCGTATATATATAGAGAGTTTGGCCAACTCAAATCATGGGCGCCATATTGGATACCATCGTCAGATGACTCTACAGTTTAACCCTATGGGGCGAATATGCAATCTTGAAATAAATTGCTTATTTTCACTATAAACAGGCATATAAATGTTATTATCAACATTTGTTAATTTGTAAATGGCCCTTACGGAACATTCCAGTGTATATTTACCTTCTATATCGTAAATGGGCCTCTAAAAAATGTCCATTGTAGTGAGTGACCACATAGCCTAATAAACAGTGTTTACCTTTCTTTTTCTCTTCAGCCTCCCGAGTCCTGACGTAACCTTTCGTAGTCCATCCATCACCGAGGACAGGTTAAACTTACTCAATGGCAAAAATTTAAACTTTAACTAGTGCTGCATTGTTAGGCTATTATTTTTTATTACCGTATTATTATTATTATTAACAGACATCAATTAACCCTTCCCATATCGTAGCCTAAAAAAATAAAACCATGCATCGATAGATTTGAGAAAAACTTCAAGCCAATGCTAC
This sequence comes from Umbra pygmaea, assembly GCA_016801145.1. Lineage (NCBI taxonomy): Eukaryota > Metazoa > Chordata > Actinopteri > Esociformes > Umbridae > Umbra > Umbra pygmaea. The sequence goes on along the minus strand of JACXGM010017803.1, from coordinate 17,336 downwards.
ATCACCAGGCACACAAGCAATAGTCAAGGTGAAGCAGAAAAAGCATAGCTGCAGTAAATTTACTACAATACTTGTGTTCTTTAAACCACTTCAACAATACATTTTGAAACAAAGGTGAAAATCCTTCCTGTCCCATACTTTTTGCTTTTTTGGTTCACAGGTGAAATTTTAAATTAAATTTTTTGCGGCTTCTCGGCCTTTCATTGCAGCCAAACGCGCAAAAGTTGGGCTATTTTTCAGTGAGTTATGTAATTTCTTTATAATTTATAAAAATTTTCCACTTTTCCCTGCACTATGTCAATAGGAATCAGATGAATAATGGTATCCAACATGGAGTCCACGAAACATGTGACCACCTCGGAACCAATCATATAGCAGGATAGCTCAGAACATTTGATTCGCAGTACTGTCCCACTGTAGCAAACCCTCATGGTAGCTTGGGGAACTGCAACATTAAATGCATGTACAACCACAGCATCCGGTTTGGCAAAGTGATGCAAATGCGGAAGTGCCTTAAATTTGCATTCTATGAGAAAGTCAGCCACTTCTCAATTGATTTATTACCTCAGTAAACATTTTCATAATGAGTTTATGGTCTCAATCGCTAGTTTAATGTATTCTGCAATACAGAATAATGTTAATTTTTTTATTACGTCTCGTTGATTTTAAAATCAGCGATAAAGCAGGGAGTGTTTTAGGGAGTGGGTATGATGTGATTGACATTGACTGTGCCAGTAAAAGTGTGTAACGTAATGTAGAGCGTAAGCAGCGTTGCTAACTCTCAGCTAACGTCACAGTCAGATACCGCCTTTCGTCTAAAATCGTCACATCTGCCACCAAGATGGCTGCGCTCGTAACGGCAAACTTGACAACTCAAATCAGATCTTCACAAACCAATGGGTGATGTCACACATGTTACATCCAGCACTATATACGGTCTATGTGTACAACCCATAGACCGTATATATTACTGGACATAGCATCCAGTTTGGCAAAGTGATGCAAATGTGGAAGCGCCCTTAACCTGCATTCTATTTGAATTCCAGCTGGGGGAAACACGTGTGGTTGCAAAAGAGGTCGGTTTCTGTAGAAGTCTATGAGACTTCACACTTGATTTATTACCTAAGTAAACATTTTCATAATGAGTTTATAGTCTCAATCACTAGTTTAAAATCTTCTGCAATACAAAACAATGTAAATGTTTTGAGGTATGGTCTCGTTGATTTTAAAATTGGCGATAAACAGGGGGTGTTTTAGGGCGTGGCTATGATGTGATTGACATTGACTGTGCCAGTGAAAGTGTGTAACCTAACGTAGAGTGTAAGCAGCATTGCCAACTCTCAGCTAACATCACAGTCAGATACCGCCTCTCGCATAAAATCATCACATCCGCAACCAAGTTGGCTCCCTGGAGAGATCTGTAGGATGGCGCACAAGGTTCATCCAACCACATGTCGCACAGCCACTGATTCTTTTTGCACTTCGAATCCAACATGCAAGCCTTTAGTACAGGGTAGGCAACTTTGGTCCTGGAGGGCCGAAAAACTTCAGATTTTTTATTTTACCTAGTAGTTAATTGCAATCACCTGCTTTCCCAGGTATAAACCAGTCCCTTATTAGAAAGAGAAATCAAAAATCTGAAGTGTTTCTGCCCTCCAGGACGAGAGTTGTCTACCCCTGCTTTAGTCGGATCATGCCTGGGATGATTACGGTCAACAACTATACTTCCACGATTGAACCCACAGGCGCCCGATCTGGACACAAGGAGTCGCAAGAGAGCGATGTGGCATTATAGATCAGATTTTAAATGAGTGTGTATATTTTGAAATTACTATCCCAAATTTTTCGGAATTGGGGTTGTGCAGTGGTGCTGAAAAGCACTTCCGGGTTGGATAAGCAGTGTGAATAGTTGGGGAGATGTTCTTCAAAATGACACAAGTCTTATTATTTCACACTCTCAAGCCTAACCGGATTATGTTAAATAGACTGCATTTATATAGCGCCTCACATTCACCCATTCATACACCGACGGTGGTGTCAACCATGAAAGGTGCCAGCCAGCTTGTCGGGAGCAGCTGGGGTTCGGTGTCTTGCTCATGGACACCTCACCACTTGGTCAGGAGGACCCGGGGATCTTGACCCACTGAGCCACTGCCGCTCCTTCATTGAGCCACTGCAATGAAGACAGATCACAAGCATAAATTAGAAAACAAAATTTGGTTGGATGAATAAAATAAAAATATATAAATAAAATAGAAAAATAACATTTACATTTTAGTCATTTATTAGACACTCTAATCCATAGTGATTTATAGTATGTAGAGGGACATCCCCCTACAAAGACTTAGGGTAAAGTGCCTTGCTCAAGGACACAACAACATTTGGCACAGTCAGGAATAGAAACGGCAACCTTCTGACAACAAGTCTGACTCCCTACCCACTAAACCATCCAATGCCCAAGTTATTACATGTAATATAATACAATAATGTGTGGAATCTCCAGAATGTCCAATTTGACATTAGTATACATCAAGAATCAGATTCATGAAACATAGTTAAACCTGGTAGGGCTGAGTTCAGCTTGACCTCATTGTCTCAATGGTTAAGTGCTGCGTAAATGTTCAAGTCAGTAGGCTATACCCTGTAGATGGCGTGAGGAGTAGGATTTGAGCCCACAGCAAGATGGCAAACTTATCACGCGACTGACCTTTGCATGCTGGGGGAACAAGCGACCGAGTCTGCAGTTGCGTGTGATAACTGACATAGATATTGGAGTGAGGCAGTTCCTGCTACGCTATTGACCTGGAAGATTTTGATCCTGCAGACCCCCCGGTGTCCCCGCTGCGGCAATGTCAGGTCACAACCCCTGAACTACCTCATTAGAGGCTCCGAAAACAAACAACTAAACAACAATAACAACAGCACAAAAGAGGATCCCCGGAAAGATATCGGCTCTCTCTCTTTGCCATGGCTGGCTGTGTTGTGTTGAATCACGTCACAGGCTACAATCATCTAGCAACAAACAGCAGGAGGCACAGGACGAGACACGGAAAAGCACAAAGGGCCCACAAGTACTCAGGCATCGTGAGCAGGCTGGCTGGCAACAAGCGCCCAGAGAAGCCTGTTCACGTGGGTTTATGGACTAGAAGAAGCGGGTGGGCAACCCAACAGCATCCCGTATCATTCTATGTTTCACACCATTGTGACTGTTCACCATGTGTACTCCTTTGCTACACAATGGAACCATAAAGATCTTTAGAGAGTTCTTTTCTGACCTATAACAGCTAACATACTAGACGAGCCCTATCATTGGTGATGTACTCATTTCATTAATGAGACAGTGTGCAGGAATGTCTTTTTTTAATCACAGACCACGACGTCAAACTGAGTTAATGTAAAGCTCACGTTTTATGGCCTGCGTTTTCAAGTGGAGGTAATGCCAAGACATTTAATATAGTTAAAGGTCTTGTGTGAAATTACAATAAAAAAAAATGTTTTGAATACATTGTTGTAATATTTGCTTTATTTGTGTGTAGGCATGCAGAAAGGGAGATTATGAAGAACCGGCAAAAAGGTTAGAGGTTACCTAGTGTGTGTGTCAATAGTTGAGATTATGGGCTTAATGAACTGGGTAAATACTGCAGAGGCTGAAAAACTGCTTCCATCCAGCAAACCAGCCAAGCTTAATTACATATTTAGGAAATCACTTTGTAACAGCTTTGCAGACACACAGTCACCTAAAACATAAACAAACATTGAAAGCCAATGCTACGTAAGAAAGACAACTGACACAAAATAGATGTTAAAAGGGCTCAGTTAAATCTATCAAGCCTTATCAAGTTTATATATTACTCTCATAGAGTGGGATCTACTGGTTAAGAGAATATAAAAGAAATATAATGTCTCATGATTTGCAGTTTCAGAGAGAATATTATACCTGTACATATTAGAGGCACTGTTAATAGATGTATACAAATGACATCTTATACCTTAAAATGAAAACACATATAATAGTTATAGTACCCAAAAAAATAATGTGATGTCACAATAGCCAGAATAAAAAGCCTGCTGTTCACAAATATTCCAGTGACATAATTGAATGTTGAATGAAAATCCATAAACAATTCCATTGAACAGACAAATTGTAATCAGACAAGTGTTGATAGCAGGGACATTTTGCCTTTAATCCTTCAGGTCAGATTTTCACAGGAAATAAAATGTGTTGCCAAGGACTAAATATTATGAACAAAAGTAATCACCATGTACTGACACTTTATTAAGTTATTAATACATTGTATTAACTAAGTAAGTTTTTTTTTGAAGTACCCTAGCCAAATATATACTAATGGCTGGGATTTAGAGGTGCGCCCCACATTGCCTGATACAGGGATCTAGCTGTGACAACAAGAAAAAAAAATGAACAGTGCTTAATCGGCCTCCTCTATAGCAAGACTTGACAGATTACTAAGAAATAGCTGGCATATCCCCCTAAATCAGATTAGCATGTTGCAACTTTGACCAGTGAAGTGGAAAACCTCGGACTGCTCAAATAATTCCAGATTATTCAAACAGAAGTAACATGCTTCAAAGGATGAGATGAAGAGACTTTGCAGGAACAAGGAAGGAAAAGTTAGGTGAATTTTGTGAACATAGTTTTTTATTATTTGATCTGAATTGTACTATTTACATTCCCAACTTTTATTTGAGAATGATGAGAGTATTATCAAAGAATATGAAACCAGGCAAATTATAATTAATATGAAACCAGGCAATTTATAATTATCAATAAGGCATGTCTTTCTACTATTTACTTAAAAGAAAATCGGTATTATTGTTGTTAATCTTAAATTGTGGTTTAAAAAAGCGCAAGAATCAACTTTAGCATTTGACCAAACAGATGTTGACTCACAGCTGAGTAAATATTTTATTGTGTAGCCTAATCCATTATCCATGCTTTTGTATTGAAAGGGATTAACCAGACATTGCAAAAGGTCGTGATAATTCTTTCATATTAGGTTTTCGGGAGCCGGCACACAGGTAAGACACAGATGTTTATAAATAGGCCTACATTTTGATAAGTAATCTAATGTTGAAGCTTATGATTGTCATTACTTTTATACCAAGAAATCCGCTAGCAAAATATATCTGTATCAAGATTTCTTTAGCTATGCTTTTAACATCGTTAAGTATTTGACTGAAATTGAATTATTTATTTTTAATTGTATTAAAATCCACGCAATCGATAAAAAAATAATTAATTTGAAAGTACTCACTGCTCATGCGCGAAAAACATCAAAACAAGCAACAGCCGGAGGTGTAAAATCCTGTCACCCCCGGTGGACGGTACAGAAAACGTCTTACTACTAATTCAGATATAATTTAGTATTTTCATGAATGTAGCTAAATTCATCAATACGGTGTTAGTGGTGATTGGAATCAGTACCTTTAGTTTCTTGTGTGTGTTTTTGCAGGGCTCAGCCTTGTCTCAGCTAGCTAACCATGCTAACTTGCTAACTAACTCAACCGAGGCTACGTACTAGCTAACGTTCAGCCGGTTAGGTATTCTATCTAGTTAGCTTCATATCGCAGGGTCAGACATAGTTGTGTTGCTTCTAGACCATAGAACAGTCATCGTACCAGCCTTTATCAGTTACCGAAACTGACAGTGTATGTATCTAGCTAGGTAGCTAATGCAGTCTCAATTCAGGTGGTACAGACTATAAAAGAATAACCACTGCATAGCTGTAAAAATAAATGTTCTAAAGCTTTTTTAATCTGGTCACTGAAAGAGAAAGTAATAAGCCGATTGTTTTACCTGGACTCATTGTTCACCACATGCTGTGTTTTTGTCTAATAAATTTTAGGTTTTCACCAATTTCTCTTGTGCAATGGGATACCTGGTGTTGTGAGTTCACCCGACAAAACCTAACGCATTCACACAGAACTTTGAGTAATGGACAGGAGTTCCGTAACAGGTAGGACCAGTTCCGTCTCAGAGGAGATGGAGGGCATCTGTGTGATGCCGGATGTGAGCGGCATTAAGTCTGAACATCCAGGTGGGAGCGCGGACCACGCAGGTGCACAAAACGTAGCCATGGGGATCAAGTTCATCCTCCCTAACCGCTTTGATATGAACGTGTGCTCCAGATTTGTCAAGTCTCTTAATGAGGAGGACAGTAAAAACATACAGGACCAAGTGAACTCTGACTTGGAGGTGGCGTCAGTTTTATTTAAAGGTACCACTTAACTACCAATCACACACCTCTTTCATACTAAGCTACTAATTCACCCCAGAGAGGTATTTTGCTGATCAACTGAACTAAGGAAGTGTTTGCTTTGTCTCCCCCACCTATTTCAGCGGAATGTAATATTCAGACGTCACCCTCACCAGGTATACAAGTGCGTCATGTTTACACCCCATCCACCACCAAACACTTCTCCCCCATCAAACAGTCAACAACCCTCACCAACAAGCACCGCGGTAACGAGGTTTCCTCCACTCCCCTGCTGGTCCATTGTAAGTACAGGTAATATAGCTCCATTTAACATTAAGTGATGTTGCTTGACAACTGACTTATGCCTTCTTCCCAGCTCTGTCCATTCACCAGCTAGCAGCACAGGGAGAGATGGTGTTTCTGGCCAGCAGGATTGAACAAGGTGAGGATGGACCAAAGCTTTCCTGGCTCACACCCATCCATGTTAAAACAAATATACTAATCAGCAGTCAATATTTATAGTGCTTTACTTGGGGTTGTGAAAATCAATTGCAAAACATTCTTTAAGTATTTCTTATTGCATTAATATCTCAACGTTTAATTATTTTAATGTGCCCGTCAGTTGAAATGACAATTGATACTTATCAATATTCCATTCACACACTGTAGAACGTATTTTTATGGCTTGTTGACCGGTAAAAAATCTGGAACGTGTCCCTGACTGCCGTGATGTTTTTGTGGCTGTAGAGACTGTGATAAACCTGCAGGACGAGGAAGGCTTTACCCCCCTGATGTGGGCCGCCGCCCACGGACAGATCGCTGTCGTAGAGTTCCTGCTTCAGAACGTAAGAACAAGGACGGAGGACAAAGAACCAGAGCCACGGGAATATGGGGTGCTGATGGCTAACTGAGGCAAATTATCACGCACGAGTTGCATATTATACAACGCCAAATTTGGCGCTACGGCAACAATGCGGGCGCTGCCGCGGCCCTAATTCACACGGCTACACAAATAACCCGGCAAATTACTTCATTTAATTACAGAGCTATGCAGCAGTACACAGTACAGTCAGAGTGTTACAACGCATGTACTAAATAAGGCCGCAAAATAATGCGTATATATACACTCAGTGCCTGCTATTGCAGGCATCCACTTACCGAGCATCATGTAGGTAATCCCCAACAAATGTATGACTTATGCTTTGCAAAGGAAGAGGAAATACCATTTACAGAGCTGTCAATCAAACCACAGCGATACGGTGATGTCTAATGAGGATGAAGGGCGAGCACAACCTCCAGACCCAGTAGAACGAGAGATAACATACTATGGTAACCTAGACACTTCAGGGAAATTAAGTCCCGAGCGGCAACCCATTTCAACCTGATAGCGCCTATATTCACATTTTGTAAATAGGCATAAATATTGCCTAAAAACTTCCACACAATAAAGTACCCCTTTGCCTACAGTAAGTCTCAAATTATTCAGGGCATGGGATTCAAAAAGAAGTTGGTAACCTCTGAGGGATGACAAACCGGCATCCAGGAGTTACTGCACGACGGACAGTGGAATAGTCATGCTGCGAACAGCATGTTTCTTCTCACACCAAACGTCCTCCTTTGGGCTGAGTTGTAGGGAGTGTGCAGGCCACTCATGTTACCTGAACTGGGATGTGTCACTAGGCAGTGTTCCCCTCTTTTCCAGTTATGGGGATGGCATGCCCACTATAGCAGCGTGTTCTTCTTGGTTAGATTATTGGAACCCAGTTTGGTTGTCTGCCACAATAGCTGATCCCTGAATATGACTGACAGGTTGTGCTTTCTGAGATGCCGTTATTCTTGCAAAACGCTTGACAAGGACATGCATGATATTCCCAGGTGTGCGGAGGTTTGTGAGGCAGAAACGGAATGTCTGCCTGTTAGATTCACCGGAGAAACTATCTTTTGCGTACCTAATAAAGGAACTAATGAGTGTATGTACAGTATGTGAATTACTTGTGATTTTTGTGTTACTCTACTGAACACGCCTTGCTAAGTAACTCATTTGTGAAGAGCATTGCACTTGCCCCCCTTTGGGAGAACGTTAGTCACACTGAATAGAGACTTTTGTTGAGTGATTTTAAATTAATTTAACTAGTTAGGATTATATGAAAAGTGCACTGTTTCATTTTGCTGTTTAATGTCTATTTGTAAGAATGGAATCCTACATACAGAGTTCTGTTGTATACCAGCAGAATGTATTTTCCTTCTTTTCTACAATACATTTGTGATTTAAACTTTTTGTCTATAATTAGCAATGGGTGGTTTGGAAGCCTTTCTTACTTGTGGCCTTTTTCACATCTTGTCCAGGGAGCAGACCCCAACCTGCTGGCTAAAGGCAGAGAAAGTGCTCTATCCCTGGCTTGCAGTAAAGGCTACACGGACATCGTGAAGATGCTAATTGACTGTGGGGTGGATGTCAACGAATATGACTGGGTAGGATAGTTACTTATTAATCTGTATTCTCAGGCATGGAAAATAGACATGTTGTGGCGAGCCCGTAATTTTAGCGGTGTCTGCAGGGAGGCTCTGACATGTTTTTGTGTTTATTTCAGAACGGAGGAGCTCCTGTTCTTTATGCTGTGCATGGAAACCATGTACGCTGTGTGGAAATCCTCCTGGGTGAGGACTGACTGACCCTCAGCTCACACACTCTACTAGGCAGAAGTAGGGATGTGGTTGTTGTTCTTAACTGATCTGTCAGACTCAGAATTCAGTATGTATGCGTTTAGACCGCCTGCAGGATAACAAGAATGCTGTTTAGATGTCGGTTATATTTAGTCTGTAACATGACACTCAATCCTTTATTCTTACAGAGAGTGGAGCCGATCCCACCATCGAATCAGACTCTGGCTTCAATGCTATGGACATGGCGGTGGCAATGGGACACAGGAATGGTATATAACTATCCTGTACATAATACCAGATCATATTTAGGCTACTTCATTTGAAAAAACAGGTGCAAATGCCATATCCCTGAAGAGGTAATCTAGTTGAGGAATACTGTAAGCAGATGACATGAAGTGGAAATAAAATGTATTTATTCTTTCTTACTCAATGTCTGGTCTGTTTTAATATAGAGCACGGTTATGCAAACAGACAGCATTTCATCCGCTAACTATCTTGGAATTCAATGACAGAATTTGGTGAAAGTTGCCCTTTTGTTCAGTGTAACATTAGCTTTCCCCCAATGCTCGTAAACCCACCGGTCTGCAATCAGGTTTGTGTTTTGATACAATTATTCAAATGAGGCCAGCTTAGAAAGAGCTCCTCTGATTTAAACGTTGTACGAAGATTCCTGGTCTGGTCTGCTGGTTCCAGGAGACCTGAATAGGATCAGAGTGAAACCAGGAAGTGTGTTGTTTATGCTGCAGTGTGTGCTAAGTGTAGACCTGATGTCGTCTGCTATGGAATCAGATCCCATTGATACAAGCCACACTCAAAACTAAACCCAGTAGCTGTTCTGATTCTATAACTTTAATGTTGTTATTTTTTGGGTATGAACAGGGACTTTGTGGTGGCATTTTAGAGCTTTAATTTAGGGCTCTTCTCAGCTAGGGAAAAGCTCTTTGGCGTTTTAGAGCTTTAACTTAGGGCTCTTCTCAGCTAGGGAAAAGCTCTTTGATCTTTTCAATGGTGCCAGTTCTGCCTTTAACCAACCTTCGAAGATAATTACATTTTAGAGATTTGTTAGAATTAGATTTCTTTGCATTTTGAACTTCAAAAACTCCCTTTAGCTTTTTTCTTCTCTGGGCTGAAATGTGTTCTGTGATCAGTTCAACAGGTGATGGAGACCCACCTACTGAAGTTACTCATGGGAATCAGAGAGTGACCCAGGAACGAGCCACTAAACTGGGTGACCTGCGATGGAAGTAATGCCTGTGAATGGATTACCAGACGATGCCATAAAGAAGAAAACAATTGAGATAAGGACAATTGTGTATAATTAAAGACTACTGTCTTAGAATCCTGAAGTTTGTGTGGATGCTTTTGATGAAACATGTGATTATTTATTTGTCTGCGTTTCAGGACTGTTTAGGGTTGAAAATGCATACTTCAGTTTAATTTGTTACAATAGAGAGGACTTGAGCTAAACGCCAATATAAAAAACGTGTGCATTTCCAAATATCTGAACTTATCCTGTTGGGTGAGGTTTGAGGTATCCGCTGAAGATACCGTTAAACACTAAAGTTTTTACAACATTAGGTATATTAAATTGATTTGACTGTTGTAGGATATTGTCATTTTCTATTTGTTTAACAATGTTTTAGTTTTGAATTAAATGGTTTTGCTGGTGCTACCTTTGTTATTGTAAATAAATAGGTTTCATTTTAGATATAAAAGATTGTGTTTTTATTTACCTAATCCATCTTAAGACATCCTCCTATGGTAGGCTACTTACTCTACTTCCAGTAACTATCGTATTTAGTACCTACTCGTTAGTTATTATTAGAGATGGACCCATCAGTTTTTTTGAGGCCGATACTATTTGCCAATTTCCAATCTGCAAGTTCGTCCAAACAATTGGATACCTTTTTATAATGAATCATTATTAATTAATTTAGGTCCATTTATTACAGGTAAACAAATGAAATCACAAAAAGGCAAAATAAATTGTGAATTGTGAACTACTTAATTGTGTTGACGGAAAAAGTAATTTTAGGATTGAAGTTAATGAAAATATTGTTTAGTACACCAGTCACCTGTGTATGGTATATTTCGCTAATCCAGGGGTGTCTAATTCCAGTCCTGAAGACCCAAATCATTTCAGATTGTTGCTATTACCTGGCAGTTGATTACATCCACCTGGTGTCTCTAGTCTGAACGAATCACTTATTACAAAGAACAAACAAACAACAGAACTGTCTTGGTCTCCCAGGACTGGAAATGGACACCCCTGCTTGAGTCTAATCTTAAAATGTAACATACTGTAATGATGCCAAATGCAAATAGATCAATAAAAGGGGAAAAAAAGAGTAGAATGTTTTGGTAAAACAAATTAATGGACCTTTGAAAATAAATTAGACAGAGACAAACAAAATAGGCTAGTTTGGCTATGCAATATGGCTACCTCTCTTACTGCTTAGTCTTAAGCATCGAATGCAGATTGTTATTAACTTTTTAGATTTGAAAACTGGTCATGCTCGTCAAGGTGATGCGATTTCAAGTTATCCTTATCATTTGTGGTAGTAAACTGTTTTGACTTGCTTCCACCGCAAGAGACTTACACACATTGCAAACTCCATTTGCTACATTTCCAACACTTTGTAAAATTGTCAGACCGCTGACATGTTGAGAGCTAGCTGACGCACCACGAAAATCAGCTCATGGCTCACATTTTTTGTTAAATACACACTGCTCAAATACACTAAGGGAACACGCAGTCATCACTGTACAACAGCAAGTCAATTAAACTTCAGTGATTTCAAACTTTCTAGTTAAGAAGCATAAGCGATTGTGAATCAATGTCACCTGTTTTGGTGCAAATGAAAGTGACAACAGGTGGACTGGAGGGGCAACAGCAAGACAACCCCCAAAAAGGGAATGGTTTTGCAGGTGGTGGCCACAGACAATGGTACTCTCCTTATCCTTCCTGACTGATTCTTTTTCAGTTTTCCATTTTACTAGTGTCCTTGTCACTACTGGTAGCATGAGGCGGTACCTGCAGCCCAGTCAGGTTGCATGGGTATTCCAGCTCCTCCAGGATTTCACATCCTGCAATAAGGTTTACTGTGTTGCCCAGTACAGTCTCAAGAGCAAGGAGGAGATACCAGCAGCAGGACCGGTATCTGCTCCTTTGTGTGAGGAGGAACAAGAGGAGCACTACACTATGCAATGACCTCCAGTGGGCTACTGGTGTGCATGTTTCTGACCCAAAAGGGTTGCATGAGGACCCTACGTCGTCTAATGGGACCTGCAATAACACAACTGCTTATTACCAGTAAGAAAAACAACTATTACTACACTTCCTAATCATTTCAAAGGGCGTTTCTATTCCAACAATGCTACATGAAGTTGCGGATGTTATCAAACAAATTAGCTGTCAAAATGTTTCTACCTGTAGGTTACTAGCAGATTATATATATTTTTTATTTTTTTATTTAACCTTTATTTAACCAGGTGGGCACGTTGAGAACAAATTCTCATTTAAAACAGCGACCTGGCCAAGATAAAGCAAAGGTGCAAGTACAGACAGTTACACATGAATACAAATACAAAGATTGAGCTGTCTAATTCGTTCTGGCATGCTGCACTACATGAAATACTTGAGCAAAAACATATTTTGGTTTTATGGTTATAGAGTGGGTGGGCTGACAGCAGCTGAACCTCTGCCATGGCACCAACATTGTCTTAGTGCCACGTTCAGTTGAAAAACATTGTTGCAGTATACAAAATGATTGGCACCCCTGACTGGCAATGCACAAATAACACTTTAAAAACATAAACAATGTAATGTTATTGTTTTAGAGAAACTCAAAATACCAACATGTGAGAAACACTTCTTTATTAATGTTGCAATGGAACCAACCAAACATAACACACGAGAAATTTCACTAAAATCAAGGTTTCATAATGATTGGCATTTCTTATTCAATACTTAGTGTGACCACCTCTGGCAAGGATAACAGCATGAAGCCTCTTCCTGTAATGTTTGACAGGGTTAAGGAACATTTGGAGGGATTTTGGACCATTCTTCTATGCCAGTGATTCCTGCTGTGAGCCGCCATTCCGTAGGTTTTCATTTCAAACCAAATTTAGTGATGCTAAATGCAATCCTTACTATGATAAAACAATAGCTCGGGGAGTTCACAACTGGGATCAGAATGAAAACCTACGGAATGGCAGCTCGCAGGAGCAGTAATGAGTATCGCTGCTCTATGCAGATTGATTCTTTACATTCTTGGGTTTGCGCTTATCAACTTCACTCTTCAACTCAGCCCACAGGTTTTTTCGATTGGATTGAGGTCCGGCAACTGAGCTGTCTATGGCAGGACATTTTGTTGTCACAGAACCATTTCTGTGTGGATCTTAAAGGTATATTTTGGGTCCCAGTCTTCTGGCTGAGGCAACCAGATTGTCAGCTAAAATTGCCTGATACTTTATTATTTTACGGTATTTTACCGTGGGAATAAGGTGCCTCTCCTTGTATGCACCTCTGCTTCGACGCCAAACATGCTGATGCTCTGTCTGACCAAAACGTTCAATTTTGGTTTAATCTGACCAGAACACTTTTTTTTCTGTCATAATTTAAATGACGTTTGGCAAACTCTAAGCACTTGCGTCTGTGTCTTAGTGTCAGGAGGGTTTTTCTTCTGGTATCCCTTCCAAAGAGGATGTGGAGGTGGCATTTGATGGTGCTTTTTTAAACCTGGTGACGCCAAGATGCCACCAAAGCCTGCAATTCTTTCACAGTGATTCTTGGGGATTTTGTTGCTTCTCTCACCATCCTTCTCTGTATCCTGGGGGGCAAAATGCATACACGTGTTCGACCCAAGGTTTTCAACTGTTCCATATCTTTAGAATTTTTCAATAATTGCCCTAATAGTGCTCAGTGGTATATTCATTCGTTTGTGGATCTCCTTGTAGCCATTACCAGATTTATGAAGGTCTATGAACGTCTGTCTCTTTTGAACTTTGTTCTTGTTTTCTTCATGGTGTTGGATGACAGGGATAATTCATGTGTTACCTTCATTTTATAGCCTAGTGCAGGGGTTCCCAAACCTCTCCTTGGGCCCCATACAGGCCATGTTTTAACCCTGAAATGACACACCTGATTAAATCAATCAAAGGCTCAATGTGTAGTTGACTAATTGAATCAGATGTGCTACTTTATGGTTAAAACAAAAACTTGGCATGTCTGGCGAGGCCCGAGGAGAGGTTTGGGAATCCCTGCTAGAAGATCAGGAACTGATGTAAAGGCTCAATATTCCTTAAGACTTAGATTTAACTTTAATATATGGAATTTATTATCTGGTTTAATTTTGGTAGATGTTATTGACAATAATATTTAACAGTGCCATTGATTGTGAAACCTTGATTTTGGAGGACATTGGTTTTTAATTCAATCAATAAATGATTTTGGTTGGTTCCATTGACACATTAATAAAGTAGAATGTTTCTCACGTTGGTATTTTGAGTTTCTCTAATTGTATTGTTTATACTTTTTACAGCACAGGTGTCAAACCGGTTCCACAGAGGGCCGAGTGTATGCTGGTTTTTGATCTTTCCTTTCAATTAGAGCCCAATTAAGACGTAGACTGCCAGGTGAGGCGAGATCCTAACCAATTAGTGACATTCAATCATTCAGGTACAAGGTAAAAGCGAAAACCTGCAGACACTAGGCCCTTTGTGGATCTGGTTTGACACCCCTGTTTTACAGTATTCTTTGTGTATTGCCTGTCTGGGGTGCCAGTCATTTTGGAGCTCACTATATATAGAAATTGAATAGAGCTTCCACCCCTTATTGTTTAATAGTGAACATACACATGTGTTTTGTATGTTGCAGGAAGATGTACGTAATTTATTCTGTGTCTGCATCCATAGGCATCTCAAAATTGACATACTTCCTAATGAATTTTTACTAGTAATTCAACTACAAGTCTAACTCCCTAAACCACTGAACCATCCCCAAATGGTCATTAATTACTTATAATTACAAATACATATTTCAAGGTGATTAGTAAAATTTCACAAGTCTCCTGTCCTAAATTGATTTGACTCTTGATTTTTCAAGCTTGGCCAACTACCCTTCCTCTCTGTCCCCCCCCCATACCCATTTCCCCATCACCTGCTGTACAGTCATTAACCCCCCCTCAATTTTAAAGCAAGCAGCAACCATAACAATCAAATATTAGCAAAAACTCAGTACTAATTTAAAAGTAATAGAAATTAATCTATTAATCCTAGTAAATAGATTCTAAACTTGTACTGATAACTAACAGTTATATAGCAATTGGAGCAGTTTATTGCAACTAATGACTAAGCTAGTTCCTTTCAAAATGACAAATCAGTAGCAGAGAATCCATTTGAAAACCGCTTGCCATAGTGTTAAATCTAAATGTCCTTTAAAATGTTTACAAGGGGCAATTTAGAATGATTATTAAATTAGCTAAAAACATACCTCTCATGTCAAATAATTAAAACATCAGATCACTTAGTTGACAATAGCAAATGTTTATTCCAGACATGGTGGTTTCAGCCAGACTGCAAAGAAATCTGATTCATAACATTTAAACACCTGAAGAGAACAGCACCAAACTCGGACATCACGTACAGTAATGTACACCCTTAACACTGGACACCACAGTGCTCAAAATAGTATTTGGAGAAATGGCATGGTAAAAAAAATAAAAAAACAAGGGGGGGGGCCTTGTGCTAAGTCCACACAAAGCCCAGTAAAGTTCTGTTGAGGTTCTGAAGGTAGTCCTGAAGGTCCATTTCCTTTAGTTTGCCTCATCCTTGGAAGCCTCGTCGAAATTCTCTACCAGATCTGAAAGTGCAAGAGCCACAGCTTGTTGAGTTCCATGTGTCAGTTATGATTATCAAACATCAAGGTCTTACTACTGCTCCCAAACCGCTTTGGGAAAAAAAATGACTGTTTTTCTGAAACGTGACCCCAGGTATAATTTCTCCAGCCCACCCCTCTTCGCCACTCTAGCTAAACTCTGGGAGCGGTTGTTGCTCGTTGAGATAGGGGCCCACATATCACCAAAACAGCTGTAAAAACCACAGCATTTATCATCAAAAGGAGGGTCTCATTTGTTCAATGAAATCTGATAAATCCACTGGGTTCACAGTTGGCTCACAGGGTTGATGGTTAAATTGGAAACAATTCAAAAGGTCTGAATATAATTTTAAGGGGGACACAGAGAAACAAAACTCTCGTATTAAACTTATGGCGTAGGCTGTTAACCCCGTGTCATCGGGCTTCGACTGCCCCTCACGCTGAATGCGGGCATAATAGTTTACGTTTGTGAAGCCGTTGGGTTACAGGAAAAGGAGAGCCCTGGGAAAAGCTATGTAATTGTAATGGCAACCTCATGTGTTTGAACCCATTTCCTTCAAAGAAAAGCAAACTGTACTTTCAGAACTCATAAACAACTAATGCAACACTTCAAACCCTAAAGCCCCTAGCATAACTCTAAACTACCACCATCTAGACAACGGTCATTGGTGCGTCCCCAGAGCACGACAATTCAACCACCAAAAATGTCAGCAACAATTTTGTTAACTGAAGGAAAATTCAAGCCCAGGTGTAACTTATTCAAGAGTCACACACTATAGTTAAGGAAAAATTACTACAAGTAAAAATACTGCGTATGTATGCAAATTACAGTCATGGCCTTCGTTAAAGAAACTGCCCAAGTCCCCAGGTACCCATCAGCAGGCAAGACAACCAATCAATGACTGTTACCCTCCCTTATGGCCGTGCTTGAGAAGAAACAGGGCTGCAGGAGGCCGATGTGGCTGACAGTGACACACACACAATCATAACTTCAGTAATGATACTGTTGATTTATTCTTTCTCACCTGGAACATCATCTTCCTCTTCCTCCTCAGGGGCAATTGGCGCTTTTCCATCTCCAGCTGTAAGAAACGTGTTACAGACTTGAACAACGTACAAACACCTGTGAAACCCATTAGCCCTCTAACTGCAAGTAGATTTTCACATTAGGGCTGCAGCTATCGATTATTTTAGTATTTGAGTATTCTATCGATCATTCCATCGATTAATCGAGTAATCGGCTAAGAAATACTTTGTTTTATTGAAGGGCAATAATGTACAATACTTTGGTTTAATTTTCTGAAAAACCTAATTTTTATTGCCTAAATTGCTTACAATATCATCTCTCAAAAAAACTAAATATTAAGTGGAACTAAGTGGTATCTTACATTGGTTTTTAAAGAAAACATATTCTAAAATGCAATAACAACCTCAAGGCATACATTAAGTTGTGCAACATAACTCCCAGAATTACAAGTTTCAACCTGAGACTGATCTGTATATAGGCCTATAGGCTATGTATATATTAGTTATACTCAAACTATTTTAATGTATACATTTGATTACAATCTCACACAGCT
>JACXGM010017802.1:8694-19644 GCA_016801145.1 Umbra pygmaea | reverse complement strand
TTCAACTGCACAATCAACTGCACTTTTCTATCTTTCTCCCTTACCCGACCCATTGTGTTATTCTTGTGTATTTGTATTCATGTGTAACTGTCTGTACTTGCACCTTTGCTTTATCTTGGCCAGGTCGCCGTTTTAAATGAGAATTTGTTCTCAACGAGCCCACCTGGTTAAATAAAGGTTAAATAAATAAAAAATAAAATAAATAAAATATAGTACACTACTTTATACCAGAGCCCTATTCACTATATAGCACACTACTTTAGACCAGAGCCCTATTCACTATATAGTACACTACATTATACCAGAGCCCTATTCACTATATAGTACACTACTTTATACCAGAGCCCTATTCCCTATATATCACACTACTTTAGACCAGAGCCCTATTCACTATATAGTACACTACATTATACCAGAGCCCTATTCACTATATAGTACACTACTTTATACCAGAGCCCTATTCCCTATATATCACACTGCTTTAGACCAGAGCCATATTCCCTATATAGTACATTACTTTACATCAGAGCCCTATACACTACATAGTACAATACTTTAGACCAGAGCTCTATTCCCTATATAGCACACTACTTTAGACCAGAGCCCTATTCCCTATATAGCACACTACTTTAGACCAGAGCCCTATTCATTATATAGTACACTACATTATACCATAGCCCTATTCACTATATAGTACACTACTTTATACCAGAGCCCTATTCCCTATATATCACACTACTTTAGACCAGAGCCCTTTTCCCTAAATATTACACTACTTTATACCAGAGCCCTATTCACTATATAGCACACTACTTTAGACCAGAGCCCTATACACTACATAGCACAATACTTTAGACCAGAGCCCTATTCCCTATACAGCACACTACTTTAGACCAGAGCCCTATTCCCTATATAGCACATTACTTTACATCAGAGCCCTATTCCCTATATAGCACACTACTTTAGACCAGAGCCCTATTCCCTATATAGCACATTACTTTAGACCAGAGCCCTATACACTACATAGCACAATACTTTAGACCAGAGCCCTATTCCCTATATAGCACACTACTTTAGACCAGAGCCCTATTCCCTATATTGCACATTACTTTAGACCAGGGCCCTATTCCCTATATAGCACACTACTTTAGACCAATGGCAATGGCAATAACAATTTATTTATATAGCACAATTTAATACAACTCACGTTGTCCAATGTGCTTTACAGTAGCGAAAAAAAACAATACCACAGAAATGCGCGTCAGCATTTTTAGACCAGAGTCCTATTCACTATATAGTACACTATTTTCGACCAGGGCCCTATTCCCTATATAGCACACTACTTTATATCAGAGCTCTATTCCCTATATAGTACACTACCTTAGGCCAGAGCCCTATTCCCTATATAGTACACTATTTAGACTAGAGCTCTATTCCTATATAGTACACTACCTTAGACCAGAGCCATATTCCCTATATAGTACACTATTTAGACCAGAGCCCTATTCCCTATATAGCACACTACTTTAGACCAGAACCCTATTCCCTATATAGTATATTACTTTAGACCAGAGACATATTCCCTATAGAGTATAATACTTTAGACCAGAGCCCTAATCCCCATAAGGCACTGTAGGAGCCACTTTGGGTTAGGTCATTCTAAGGTACTGTGCTATTGGAGCACTAATAGGTTTTGTTAGGAATAGATGCCTTTATTTGTAAGGACTTTTATTTTGGTAGACCGGTGAGAATGTTTATAGATAAAGATGTCCGCCTCTCACATTGCTGATTGAAAGAACAGGAAGGAATCTGTTGGAACCTGTTAAGCATACAGTTCTTTACGTCGCTATTTGGTCGTTATTTGTATTGTCAATGAGTTGCTATTTGAGCCGCCATTTGTACCGTTATTCAGCCGCTATTGTTTTGAATGATCGCTGAACACATTTGGATAACCCGTTGATGTTAAATTGTGCCTTTGTTAACCCCCATTCTTCAATCAATTACCATTCATTTGTTGAATTATTGGATTCCACACTTCGTCTGCTAACAGTCTAAACCTGCCCACGGTCTGTCTTGCTCTGCTTACCTGCTCTGCTTACCTGTCTGATGGCAACCTGGCTCTTCTCCATAAGGTACAATTTACGTTTCCCTGTTGTTGGATAGCTCGTCAAAGAAGCTAAGCACATGTCCCAGCTAGGAGTGGTCCGCCACTACATAAAGTAAAGAAGATTGCAAGCAGAACATTGGATGGGATGAGGATTTATCAGAGGTCCATGCTCAAACCTGGAAGCAATGGTGGCAAGATCTTCCAAGAGTAAAGGAATTCAAGGTCTACCGGTGTCTTGTACCAAACGACTTTGGAGATGTCACAATGGCACAGATGCACCACTTCAGTGATGCGAGTGACCTTGGGTATGGAGCAGTTACCTATCTTAGGCTGACTAGCAGCAACAAGGTCCACGTCACTTTTATGATGGGAAAGGTCCCTTAAAGCTAATGACCACACCACGAATGGAGCTCACCGTTGCAGTTTTGGCCGTAAAAATGAACAAGATGCTATTGGAGGAGTTGCATATGGAACTGGAAAGGCCTCTGTTTTGGACAGATAGCATGACCGTTTTAAGGTACATCCGAAATGAAAGCAGAAGATACCTAACATTTGTGGCACACCGCGTTAACATTATCAGACAAGCGTCAGATGTTTCCCAGTGGAGGTACATAGGCACAAAACTCAATCCTGCTGATTACGCCTCCCGGGGACTACATATCAACACGTTCTTGAAAAGAACAACATGGATCGGTGGCCCAGACTTTCAGAAGGAACAACCTCATTGCTGGCCAAAGCTTCCATCAGAACCCATTCTCCCTCAAGATGACCCTGAGTTAAGAAAAGGGGTTGTCACTGTCAATGTTGCTGTGAAGGAAAACTGTGATGCCACTACATACCTCATGAATTATTTCTCATCGTAGATGAGGCTCAAGAAAGCAGTGGCATGTTTCCTGAGGTTTAAGTCAGTTCTTTTCAATGTAGTTAAAAACAGCAAGAAAAACCTGAACAGACATGCCATGACCACCAGGAAAGGAACCCGTGGAAAAGACAGGACAATATTTTCTGTCGACCAGTGATCTAGAGGATGCTGAAGTCTGAATCATACAGTTCTGCCAAAGGCAGGGGTTCCCACAAGAAGTAGCCTGTTTGCACAAAGGCATGCAAATTGTAAACAGAAACAGTTCCGTTTACAGGTTAGATCCTCTTCTGGCCAAAGGCATCTTAAGGGTTGGTGGGCGTCTGAGTAAAATGGCGATGCCCATGGAGCAGAAGCACCCTGCTATTCTCCCCAGGGACCATCACGTTTCTAAGCTCTTACTGCAGCACATCCATCAAGAAGTTGGGCATTGTGGAAGATATTGAATGCTCTCCAAACTCAGACAAAGGTATTGGATTCCCTGCACCAACACTCTGGCTAGAAAGGCGGTTTCCGAGTGCACCAAGTGCAGAAGAGTCAATTGCAGATGACTTTGGGTTAGGTCATTCTAAGGTACTGTGCTATTGGAGCACTAATATGTTTTCATAGGAATTGGTGCCTTTATTTGTAAGGACTTTTATTTTGGTAGACCGGTGAGAATGTTTATAGATAAAGATGGCCGCCTCTCACATTGCTGATTGAAAGAACAGGAAGGAATAAGGAAGCTGTTGGAACGTGTTAAGCATACAGTTCTTTACGTCGCTATTTGGTCGTTATTTGTATCGTCAATGAGTTGCTATTTGAGCCGCCATTTGTACCGTTATTCAGCCGCTATTGTTTTGAATGGTCGCTGAACCCATTTGGATAACCGGTTGATGTTAAATTTTGCCTTTGTTAACCCCCATTCTTCAATCAATTACCATTCGTTTGTTGGATTATTGGATTCCACACTTCATCTGCTAACAGCCTAAACCTGCCCACGGTCTGTCTTGCTCTGCTTACCTGCTCTGCTTACCTGTCTGATGGCAACCTGCCTCTTCTCCATAAGGTACAATTTACGTTTCCCTGTTGTTGGATAGCTCGTCAAAGAAGCTAAGCACATGTCCCAGCTAGGAGTGGTCCGCCACTACAAGCACACTACTTTAGACCAGGGCCCTTTTCCCTATATAGCACACTACTTTAGACCAGAGCCCTATTCCCTATGTAGTACACTATTTAGACCAGAGCATTATTCCCTATATAGTACACTGCCTTAGACCAGAGCCCTATTTCCTATATAGTACACTATTTAGACCAGAGCCAAATTGCCTATATAGTATACTACTTTAGACCAGAGCACTATTCCCTATATAGCACACTACTTTAGACCAGGGCCCTTTTCCCTATATAGCACACTACTTTAGACCAGAGCCCTATTCCCTATATAGTACATTATTTAGACTAGAGCTCTATTCCCTATATAGTACACTATTTAGACCAGAGCCCTATTCCCTATAAAGTACACTATTTAGACCGGAGCCCTATTCCCTTGTGACCATGTAGCCCATGTTTTTGAGCCCTGGCCAGACGGCATTCAACACAACAGGAGCTGTTCAGCAGGTAAGTGAGTCAGTGCATGTAGCACATATTAATATTTAATTAGTAATTAGTCATGTACTTTTTCCTGGGGACGTTTCATCCCTATAACTGGTTAGTGAATTAATTATAGAAGACCTATTGTTCCACAGGCTCGTTCTTTACTATCAGGATTGATGTAACGTAAACTTCATTAAAAATTTAAACCAGAGTCTTAATTACCAGACTGAAGTTGTAATTAGCCAACTCAGTGATGTGCAAATGAGAGCATTGTTTAAGAAACATGCTGGAAGAAGTTATGCTAATTCACAAGGGTTTACAGTGGCAGACCTTCTCACTTGCAGTTGCATATTCATTAAACACACTATGCAGATTTCATATAGCAGACTTTGTAAGGCCTCATTAATTTATCCAGATTTTTTTATGAAGTTGAAAAAAATATTTCAGTTTACTGTCTGTATCTTCATGGGAGGCAGCGGAGATTGGTCAACGTTTAAAAGTGTAAATCAGGATTAGTTAGCTTTGAAGATGTCATGATCTGATGGGACTTCGCCCCAACTTGTGGCCAGACTTGGATATGTCTACACATTCCATTTTTCACTTGATTGTTTGTCTTGTCTATGTGATTGCATTCTATTATCACCCAGCTGATCCTTGTCTCTAATTAGTTTGTATAAGTGTTCCCTCTGATCCCCATTGTCTTTGTGTGTCAAAGTGAATTTTTTTCCTGTTGCCAGTGTAGGAGAAGGTTGTACATCTGTGAGTTCTCCCAAGTAAGCGTGCATTAGTGCCTTCCCCACATTATGTGTCGTAGCACATTTGCTTGCGTGAGTTACAGCCAGGCGTATGCTATGCACCTAGTACCCGTGTCCTGTGCGGCGTTACAGCACAGTAGTGTAGGTATTATCGTTGTGCAGCTGATGTATAATTAGGTATACTCATGGCTTAAATACTCCTTCCTATATTAAAATCTTTGGCAACATCTCCTGCATTCCGCCTCCAATCTTCCACCAATACCACATCGTGACAGAAGATGTATGAAGGAGAGAAACCTTTAATAGATATGACAAAAAGCAAAACTACCTAGCAACGTGTCATGATTGTATAATATATATTTTGTTAACAGTTATCATCTTGTACTTGAATCCTGTGTCTTCTATTAGCAGGCAGGTGATTCAATAAACGAGATTCACACCTTATTCCTGTAGTTGTTTCCTTTCTTTTATTACGTCCAAGATAAACTCTGACTTTCCCCGGGCCTCCTGCTAACTCAGATTATCTATCCTGCCACGACTCCATGTGTTCAGGTCGGGTGCCTGTGGATTCAATCACAGAAGAATAGTTGGTGAACATAATCATCCCATGCATGATCTGACAAAAGGCTTGGTGCCCTACCGTGGTAAAGATTGTTTGATGTTCGATATTTGACAGATTTTCGGACATTCAAAGCTCAATAGCATGCAAACGATATAAGCTGGAAACCTTGTTTTAGTCTATTTTAAAAAGAAAAAACGTTTACAAGACTGCACAGGTCTTCTTTTCCCGATTCTAACCGAAGATAGACAATAAGACGAGATATTATTTGCAGCGTTGTAGGCGCTCTGCGCTTAGCCAAAGCACGTCGCAAGGGACCATTAACAAAGTGCATCATCACATTTTGCATACAAGTCATAAATTCAGAAAACTCCCTGATCCGACGACCTAGATAGTTCATATCAATGTAGTATCCTTGAAAGAGATGGGCTACACATTGCACATCATTTAGTTTATCAAAAAACGGATGTAATATTTATAAACAAGTTGATATATGAGCTAAAACCGTTTTAAAATCCAATAGCTCCCTCATCACATGCCCTAGATGTCTCAAATCAATGTTGTTTTGTTCAGAAGGATGGGCCATTCATGGCACACCCTTTGGTTTTCCAAAAAAGTGATTTATAATTTATTTGTAAATATTTACAGTCATCAAAACCACTAAAGTTCAATAACTCCCTAATCACATGACCTAAATGTCTCAAATCAATGTTGTTTTATTCCGAGGGATGGGCCATTGATAGAACAACATTTGGTTTTCCCCAAAAAATATTTATAATTTCAAATTTTTGACTAAATTTTTGAGCTTCAATAACATTTTCAGTGAGTAAGTCATGACTGAATTAAACATATATTCTGACTCGGGGGAAGGTGGAGAACGAGGCACACCTTTTGTTTTTTCAAAAAAATACATAAAATTTTTTGACTAAATTTTTGAGCTTCAATAGCATTTTCATGACTTACTCACTGAAAATGTTATTGAAGCTCAAAAATTTGGTCAAAAATTTTTATATATTTTTTTGAAAAAACAAAAGGTGTGCCTCGTTCTCCACCTTCCCTCAAGTCAGAATATGTGTTTTATTCAGTCATGACTTACTCACTGAAAATGTTATTGAAGCTCAAAAATTTAGTCAAACATTTTTATACATTTTTTTGAAATAACAAAAGGTTCTCCACCTTCCCCCGAGTCAGAATATATGTTTAATTCAGTCATGATTTACTCACTGAAAATGTTATTGAAGCTCAAAAATTTATAATTATAAATCTTTTTTGGGGAAAACCAAATGTTGTTCCATCAACGGCCCATCCCTCGGAATAAAACAACATTGATTTGAGACATTTAGGTCATGTGATGAGGAATCTATTGAACTTTAAAGTGGTTTTGATGACTGTAAATATTTACAAATAAATTATAAATCATTTTTTTGGAAAACCAAAGGGTGTGCCATGAATGGCCCATCCTTCTGAACAAAACAACATTGATTTGAGACATCTAGGTCATGTGATGAGGGAGCTATTGGATTTTAAAGCAGTTTTAGCTCATATATCAACTTGTTTATAAATATTACATCTGTTTTTTGATAAACTAAATCATGTGCAATGTGTAGCCCATCTCTTTCAATGATACTACATTGATATGAACTATCTAGGTCGTCGGATCAGGGAGTTTTCTGAATTTATGACTTGTATGCAAAATGTGGTGATGCACTTTGTTAATGGTCCCTTGAGACGTGCATTGGCTAAGCGCAGAGCGCCTACAACACTGCAAATAATATCTCGTCTTATTGTCTATCTTCGGTTAGAATCGGGAAAAGAAGACCTGTGCAGTCTTGTAAACGTTTTTTCTTTTTAAAATAGACTAAAACAAGGTTTTCAGCTTATATCGTTTGCATGCTATTGAGCTTTGAATGTCCGTAAATCTGTCAAATATCGAACATCAAACTATGTTTACCACGGTTCATGACCGCATCTAATCTTACTGACAAGGGAAGGGAGGAAAATACACTATAAAAAGCTCAAATAGGTCTGGTCTCTGGCTCCACCCCTTTTTCCCCCTCATAGACACCTGTTAATTTAAGTGAGACAGGGAGACAGGTTACGCATTTTGCAGGTGTCTATTTCTCCATCTAATTGATCATTATCCACTGGCATTGTAGAATCTTGTTCTGTGACTGTGCATCCATCTATTGATCATTATCCACTGGCATTGTAGAATCTTGTTCTGTGACTGTGCATCCATCTATTGATCATTATCCACTGGCATTGTAGAATCTTGTTCTGCGACTGTGCATCCATCTATTGATCATTATCCACTGGCATTGTAGAATCTTGTTCTGTGACTGTGCATCCATCTATTGATCATTATCCACTGGCATTGTAGAATCTTGTTCTGTGACTGTGCATCCATCTATTGATCATTATCCACTGGCATTGTAGAATCTTGTTCTGTGACTGTGCATCCATCTACCTCGGAACATTCAAGCACCTCACTCCTCAGGATCTATGGAAGACCAAAAGGGACTTATCGTGTTAAGAATAATGTGTTATCGTGTTGAGGCATTATAACATTGATTTTTTAAAATGTTTGTATATCAAGTACTGGGCTTGCCTGAAGTGAGACGCTCGGAAGGTACCATGGCGTTAAAATCAAGTTGCGATGGGGTCGATAGCTCAAATAATGTAAATGAAGGAAAGTGTGGCGAGCGAGTGGCGAGCTGCGCGATGCGTAGGTGTCATGAGGGGTGAATGAAAAGTTCAGATTTCCGAACAATCGCATCAGACCGACCAATCACAGGACTTTGTGTAGGTGGCTGTTTCATGTCCACCATTCGAACGTGTCACGGGCACTGTCCACTAGGCAGTGGCAGTGGGAGAATATTTTTTTGGCTAAACTACGGTGGGGCTAATCCACACAGTGGTGGGGCTCAAATCAATGTCTGAATTTCAATGTGAATACATACACAATAGAAGAGGATAACGCCCTTCCCAGTACAGAAATACCACGCCGGACTGACTCCTTGTTTCACACGTAAAATTACATAAAGAGCAACAGATGTGGACAGTCACTGCTACTGAGTTTAGGCAATAGCCTATTCGCGCTATTTCAACTTGTTCACTTGCAAACCTGGCAAACCTGTCCACTACACACCCAATAGGGGTGGGCAGATCATTCCAAAAATATTGATACTATATTTTGTTTTTGAAGATTGATTCTAGCGTTAATAGGATCAGATACCAGTTCCAGTTTCTCTCCTCTATGTTGTAGCCTACCCATTTCATCAAAGAATAGAACTGCCAGTGCAATGTTACGTTGTCATAAAAACACACACACATACACACAGAAACTGTGAGAGGGAGAGAGTGTCGTATATTTTTAAAGCATTTAGTAATTAAATAATTGCACTCAGAGACCTGGAGATATGATTATTAATGCAAATAAAATTGATGAAATTATTTTAATTTTCTGTTCATTTTTCACTTAAAATAACATGTTTTATTCTTATGAGTCATGTCGTAGCTGGTTAGCCAAAGGCACGGTCTAAAACTCTTTACATACCGATTTTTCCAGACGTCTATGGGAGAAATGAATGGGAAATTTACTTCTGTAACCGGAGGAGGGGCGGGACTGTTGAGGTCTATGGGTGTCAAATATTACAAATGTTGTTGTCAACTGACCAGGGCCCGGTTCCCCAAAACGTTCTTATCGCTAAGTAGTTCTTAACCTATTCCTTAACCTCTCTCTTAACCTCATGGCACGGTTCCCGAAACGTTCGTACGCTAAGTATATCTTCTGTAAGTCACACTTTCAAAGGTTGGTCTGGACAATTCATAAGCTCACTCTTAGCGTTGTTTGAGCTCAAGCCGCTAGTCGCCGCCACTGTGCAGCAGCCTTTAGAAATCAATGATTTTATGGACATTTTAAGACTAATAATAAAATATGGTCGCAATCGATACAGGCCTATTTATGAAATTGATTTAATTTGGTATCAGAACTAATATGTGGTAATTAGCCTAGGCTATTTCGTAATGTCATTAAAGCGTTTAAATTGGAAATCACTTTTGATAATAAAGTCTGGCAAACAATTTGGCTCTAAATGGCTAAGATCTATAAATGGGTAAGCATGGTGGTGTCCAGTAAGCGACCAACTATGGCAGTGATCTAACTTGTCCTTGTATTGAATCAAAGACGACTCCGAGTCCACGGCCATGTCAATTGTTTTATTCTGCAAAACTTTTGACATTTTGCCTGACGTGGCTATATTAAAAAAACATTAGCCTCCCAAGACAAGTCATTATGGAGCAGCTGGACCTTCTCAGACCTGCGCTTGCCAGGCTAACGCGGCAGAATTTTGCTCTAAGCCCTGAAGTCCAGCTGCTTGCAGCGCTAAGGTTTTTTGCTACAGGGAGCTTCATCGAGGTCGTGGGAGAAAGAGCCTACAATGTTGCACACGTTCGCACACGCAACGTTGTCGAGTGTGCAATTGGAATCTGGAAGCTGCGCTTTCGGTGCCTGCACAAGTCTGCAGGAGTGCGAGGAGGTGCAACTATTCCGGAGGGGGATGAGGAGGAAGATGGAGAGGGAGAAGTTGAGGTCCTCCATCCTCCACAGAGGGCTGCCCTGCACGCTGCAGGGGTTGAGTCAACGCAGCTTTTGATTGCAAATGTTTTTTTATTTATATTTTCTTTTTGGAATAACTTGCTGAGCTATTATTAGCCATCATCCATGATTGAATGGACTTTTCTTTTGATTCGTATTATGATGGAATGTTTATTTTTTGAAAAATAAATGGTATTTTAAAACCTTGCATCCATTACATGTTCTGTGTGTGATTCTAATCCTTTAAACCTTTACTTTATCATGCCATTGTGTCCATTCCATAAGTGCTCTATGCAACACCAATCATTGACATGCTTCTCTTAAGGTTGGCGAAGGAGCCTACACCTTAGAATTTCTCAGTCAAAAGTTGACATATGCCCAAATTAGCACGTCACATTGCTGATTCATCTTCATTAATTTATTGGGCATTGAACGCAGGTCACATGGTTGTCAGAGGATTCCCTTTCTGCTGCTTTGCCTCATGCATAGCTTATGCGT
>JACXGM010017801.1:0-19484 GCA_016801145.1 Umbra pygmaea | reverse complement strand
GTATTTGATTTATACATGGGCTGGTTAAAAGGTATTGTATCTGTTTAATCATTGTATTTGATTTATACATGGGCTGGTTAAAAGGTATTGTATCTGTTTAATCATTGTATTTGATTTATACATGGGCTGGTTAAAAGGTATTGTATCTGTTTAATCATTGTATTTGATTTATACATGGGCTGGTTAAAAGGTATTGTATATGTTTAATCATTGTATTTGATTTATACATGGGCTGGTTAAAAGAGGAGATAAGCTAATGTATGTCTATTCATTGACTTAAACTGTCTTTGCACTTTTGTAGGGTGTTTTGCTGGGTTGTACTGTACTGTGTGAGTTGTTGTGGATAGAACGCCAGGTCCAACTTCCTGTCTTATTCTGCTCAGGAGCGCAGACATGTTTTTAGCTGGTTTCCATGGCTACAGAGGTGAAATATCAATGGTCCGTTTTACCATGCCTCTTCACAGACACAGTGATAAATCCAAGTGAAACCTAGACTTGGAAAAAGGTTAAACTTCATTTTGACATTGTGTATGCTTCGGTTACTTTAGATAACTGACTTGCACCCAGTGTGTAAAATATATTATCGGTTTATGTTGGAAATTGAGTGTTGGAACTAATTTGTACAGAAATGTATTGTCAGAAAAGGACAGATCAGAAACCTTTTCACAATGGTTTTCCTGTATCTTTGATGGACATTCGTTCTGGTCAATGCATGTTGACGTGTGCTTTTGTCCACTTAAAAGCTTACGTTTTATTTCTTAACAAAGGATGTGCTGTTATTGCCTGCTCATACTGTATTTATATTTGTATTAATGAAAGGCATATGACAAGTACTAAGTCACAACATGTTTCATGGTAGTAAAAATATATCTGTATTGTTACTGTTCCATAAATGTGTCACTTCAATCAACTAAATTACATTGAATCATAAGTTTGCCAGGAAAACCGAGCCCCTTTAGCCAGCAGTGACTCTATTTCTCAAACGGTATTACTTTTTAATTCATTTAACATTTCTTTTGCTTTGGAGTCATTTGAGACCTAAGTCTCTTTTGCACATAAGTACTGCATACAAAAGAACCTTTCCTATAGGCTGATATTACATGATTAGCTATTTCCAATGAATATGCATCCAAACATGAATAAGTCAATACTTCAATATTAATCAAATTTAATATAGAACAGTTTCCTTTTCTGACCGTTGGACACTGTGAACTTTGGATGCATTTATCTTCATACAGGAATGTTCAATATTTTACAATGGTTGATTAGTTGCCATTTATTTCTACCCTTAAAGTTAAATCATTTTCAGATGTTTCAAAAACTCCAAATAAATCTTTGAACACAGAAAATTTCATCTGTCTTTAATTAAAGAGACATACACTCAGACGAACAGACACACTTATGCACCCTGTAGCTTGGGATAAAACCCCATGCCCATACAGTTATTAAAAATAGAATCATGGCAATTTAAGACAGTGGCTTTCTAGCACTAATCTCTTTGCTCCCTGAACTTCCATAACTTTTAGCTTCACCAGAGGACTTTTCTACCAAGGGATGAGTCTGCTGCACCAGAGTACTTCACTCCCGAGGGATGAGTCTGCTCCACCAGAGTACTTCACTACCAGGGGATGAGTCTGCTCCACCAGAGGTACTCCACTACCAAGGGATGAGTCTGCTCCACCAGAGTACTTCACTACCAATGGATGAGTCTGCTCCAGCAGAGTACTTCACTACCAATGGATGAGTCTGCTCCACCAGAGTACTTCACTACCAATGGAGGAGTCTGCTCCACCAGAGTGCTTCACTACCAAGGGATGAGTCTTCTCCACCAGAGGTACTTCACTACCAGGGGATGAGTCTGCTCCACCAGAGTACTTCACTACCAAGGGATGAGTCTCCTCCACCAGAGTACTTCACTACCAATGGATGAGTCTGCTCCACCAGAATACTTTACTACCAAGGGATGAGGTTGCTCATATATTAATACAGTAATTTGTAGACATTTCCATTAGTACTCCAATTTATAATTATTAGTATAGTATAAGAGTATTGGGCTTCAAAATGTTTTGGTAGTATACTGTAGCATACTCTTATGCTATACTAATAATTATCAATTGGAGTATTAATTGAAATATCTAAAAATTACTGTATATATTGTGTGTATGTAAGATTTATAAAAGTCTACTTCATAAACTAAAACGGCACTACACAGGTTAGTTTAAAGTATTCAAAAGTATACTTTAAAGTGTACTAAATAAACTAAATAGTGGGCCAATTTAGTTTACTTAGTATATAAATAAGTATACTTACAAAATAAACTTAATGTATACTTTTTTTCGTAAGGGATGAGCAAGAACCCAGATACAGAGTCAGAGGAGAAGATGAGTAAGGGCTTATTATGTTTCTTTACTTTTATATGGACACACACACTTTAATCCATACGGAAATCGAATCATTAAACATCACAAAACCTTGCTGTGTTAATGGCTAATGAAGTTTAATCAGTTTATTTGGCAGATTACCCAGGCACAAACTGTATACAGCGCCTCAGCCACCCACCCTCTCCTCTGATCTGGAAGGGCAGGAAAATGCCTGTCTTTGATCACCCATGTGTCTGATTCTGGTTCCACTCCTACAGATGCATGATCTCTAGGTTACACAGACACACAGACACACACACACACACACACACACACACACACACACACATAAACACACACACACACACACACACACAATATCACTCTCTCTTTCCATTTATATTCTCTCTATTTTATTTAATATTACCGTAGTTGGTTCCCACTTTTTCTCTAGAGCTACGGTATAGAGTTTCCTAACTTTGTAGCTGTTTGACACAAACAGCAAACTCCTCGGCATCACATGATCAAATCAACCCACAGTATTTAAAATTGACTGTGAAGTTGAACAAAAGTAGAGCATCAGATGGCTCAGTGGTTAAGGAGTCAGACTTGTAGTTGGAAGGTTGCCAGTCCAAATCTTGGACTGTGCAAAATGTAATTGTGTTCTTGAGCAAGGCACATTTGAGTTGCTCCAGTGGGCAGGGAGATGTCCCTGTAGTCACTCTAAGTCACTCTGCCTAAGGGCATATGCTAAATAACTATGTAAAATGTAAAAGGCAAATAGAGTCAATGTCAATGTGAGTCAGAGCATTGGTTTCATGATTCAGATTCAGTCAGAGCATTGGTTTCATGATTCAGATTCAGTCAGAGCATTGGTTTCATGATTCGGTGCCATTTCAAGGACAATTACATGAAAATGCAACTATTTTGTCACGCATATCAATAGTTATTTTGGCGAAGAAATGAAAATGCAATAGCAGAAATGAACCTCCTAGCTAATCAATCAAATTCCAAATTCTCCACCATGGTTAAGACCAAAGAGCTGTGCGAGGATGTCAGGGACAAGATGTCAGACCTACAAAAGGCTGGAATGGGCTATGAGACCATCGCCAAGCAGCTTGGTAAGAAGGTGACAACAGTTGGTGCGATTGTTCTCAAATGTAAGAAACACAAAATAACTGTTATTCTTCCTTCGTCTGGGGCTCTATGCAAGATCTCACCTCGTGGAGTTGCAATGATCATGAAAATGGTGAGGAATGCAAAGAGGAGTGGGAAAAAAATCCCTCCTGAGATGTGTGCAAACCTGCTGGCCAACTACAAGAAATGTCTGACCTCTGTGATTGCCAACAAGGGTTTTGTTCTAAGTACTAAGTCATGTTTTGCAAACATGTTTTACAACATATTTATTTCACTCATTGTAATGTAAATCAATAAATACCTTTTTTGAGTCTTGCCCATAGCTAGCGCCGGATGCTGCAGGAGCTCTGTCCAGGGGCTACGAGAGAGAGAGCTAGCGGTTCTCAATGCCGCAAAACAGCCTTGTACTTTGGGAACCTGGTGGTGTACCTGCGGACATTGTGAAGCTATGGACACTGAACAGGAGTGCATGTGTTGCACGAAGTGGGACCTGTTGAATCACGACACCGACAAAAGATGCAGTGTTTTGTACAGTCTGAAGATTTACCCTCTCTGATAACAGAGCTGTACTTCTTAACTTTTTTCCATGTTCCAAAAATAAATTGGAAGCGGCGACCCATACCGGAAGGACCAGATCAACAATTATCTACCGAATAAGTACACTAGACAGGTTGTTTTACATTGGTGTAAGTACACTCGACAAGTTCTTTTATGTCGGTGCGATTATTTGATATATTGAGCAAATTGTGTTTGGTTCGACTGGTCGAAACTGTTTTGCCAAGATGGCGCCTGTATAGCAAACAGTCTTTTAAACTATATTTGTTATAAACTGTCTGTACACTTACAACGTTCTCAATGCTTCGATTTGCATCTAGGGACCCTCATTATGCTACCATGTAAGTGTGGAGCTATTTGGAGTGGTATAAAATAGTGATTTATTTTTACTTCTATTATGCCCTCACAACTAGCGTTGTAAGGTAATTATCAGTTTGCAATAAAATGTCTGTATGGATTAGCATGCCAACATATCCCCAAGAATGGTCGACTCGTTACCTATGTGTTATTGACACCTGGGTTCATTTTGTGCTGGAGTTGTCCTTTAATATGTATAGTTTTTCTACCTCTAAACCCCCCAGCCTCCCCCACAAATGACTGTGCAGACAACTTGTTTAAAAGATGCTGGTCTTTCTCAGTACAATTTCTGACAGTCACGTGAAATAAAAGCAATAGTGTGACTTTTTGTGAGATACATTTTGTTGTGGATCCATCAAGATCATGTATCTGTGTTCCTCATTTGTACTTGGTGGTGTAGTGTGAGCAGGGGCGGACTGGCCATCGGGAGGATCAGGAGTTTTCCCGAATGGCCGGTCCATTCCGGGCCAAACGGGCCGTCACATTTTACTTTGACGGCTGGTTGGACGTATTAAAACAAGTTAAAGTAGGCTAAAATGGACAGGCTGTTGCATCCGCATAACTGTGCTCTGGCCCGGCCGTCAAATCGAGAGAGAGTTCCTCTATATTCAAATGAGGAGAAACACAGAGTGAATGATTGACGAACGCGGGGAGCGACAGATACAGCGCACGCGCACACGCGCACACACGCACGCCACCCCCCCCCACCGCCCGGCCGCTCCATCCAAAGTCCCGGGCCGAATTTTTTCCCAGTTCATCCCTGAGTGTGAGTACCACTCTGTCAATAAGATGACAAATTGCAAGACAGAATGTTGTGTAATAGGAGCAGTACAGCGATTTTTGTTTTTGGAAAGTTGTGTAGTGTATTCTTGACATAAGGTGTCGGTAAAGCCAAGAATACACTACACGACTTGTCAACTACAAAAATAACTCACGAAATTCAGTGGTATGGAAACACATCTCTCCATACCCTCCACAACACAGCAACACTAACGAGTTACTAACGAGTTACTAACGAGTTACTAACGAGTTACTAACGAGTTACTAACGAGTTACTAACGAGTTACTAACGAGTTACTAACGAGTTACTAACGTTCACTGTCGCCTCCAGTATGGTACATCTTTTACATTTCACCAAGTCTAACATTTAGTACCTGCAGAATCATAATTATTCTTCAATAGATTAAACTTGACTGTCTCCATCTCTGTCTTTCTGCCTCTCTTATTGTCTGTCTCCCTGTCTGTATTTCTGCCTTACTTCTTGTCAGTCTTTCTGTCTGTCTCCTGTTTGTCTCCTGTCTGTCTCCTGACTGTCTTCTGTGGCTGCTGCGTACCTGACTGTCTGTCCAGTTGGATGGGGAGAGGGCTGAGCCATCCTCCCACTAATTTATCCTCCCACACTGGACCCTTATGCACTCCTCCTTTTTACCATCTCCCCCATCTGTCATCTTCTCTTCCTCAGGCTCTTCCTCAGACTCTCCCTCAGGCTCTTCCTCTCTCCATCCTCCAGCAGGCAGCCCAACCCCCAACTGGCGTCCATTCTGTGCCTGATGTCGCTCGATGTCTGAAGCCTCCCACAGCGCGGGGGCGGAAGACCAATTTCCATTCGACCTTTTGTGAATTTCTCTGCAACTGACACCAGCCCCCCCCCCCACCCCTTTAGTTCACATGGATCTGTACTGGAAGGGTAGTATTTTCCCACCAGGCAGAGCGTCAATTAGTTTTGAACTGGAGGGCATATCATTTTCTTCTAAGGGCAGTTTTGCTGAGCGTGGGCCAGAAAATACATTATAGTTATTTACACTCTGTTAATTGTTTTAATTCAAAATGTTCATACCCCTCTGTTTCTATTACATAATAAAACTGCTTCTGAAATAGCTGAACTAAACAGCATGGTAATTTCCATTACATCTTTAGTTCGCTCACATACGTTAACACGCGAAGGCACACACTTCAGAAAATGGACCCGTCGATAAAAGCTGCCTGCAGATTTTATTCATATTGAATATTTAGTTCCTATTAGCATTGCGCAGTTAAAACCTAGTTGGCACTAACAAGCAGGTTTAAAAATGTAGCCAATTAAATCAATGTCATGGAACGTGAAACAGACATGCAGGTGTGCATTTCTATTATGATTTTAAAATCTCATCTGCCTTGTTCTCCCTTTCTAAATTCCAAAGTCTGTATTAGTGGTTTGGTGGCTGGCCATGATTTTATTACCCGTATTTATTTCCCCAATAATTAAATTAAAATATGATATCACCATGGATTAGAATGTAAATCAATTTTGAATGTTGATATTATATTTGGAATTGTTTATAGAACGTGTTTTCGGGGAGGTTAGGGGGCGCTGCCAACAGAAGACGTTTAACTCCAATTCTGCACTAATTGGTATTTGTATACCACTGTGTTGTCACGTTCAGTCAATGTCAACAGCTGTACTTATCACAGAGTGTTTCACAGCAAGCCTGCTGGAAACATCAGATGTCTTCTGCAGAGCGACCCCAGGGCAAATAACTCACGTCGATTCTTCTGCAATGCTGATGGATATAATTTTCTGTGCGTCAATATTGCCCCTTATGTACTATGTAATGTGTTATAGGAATGTATGGCTCATTGTTAAACTTTTGAATAATTTATGGTGGATCAATAGCTGATAGGCTGATAAAGAACGTTAGGTTTTGCACAAGACTGGCTCCAGGAATCTGTAGAGATTTTGATGATTGAAATGTATTGATTATTCTGAAGCAATTATTATGTAATTTGGAGTGGCGACGATGTGTCAAATGTGTCTAAAAAATGCACCGTTGGGGGAAGCATTTTGTTGACCCTTGGGTTGATTGAAATCGGGTGAAATTGCTAGCTATTTTTTTACACTGCAAGGTGGGTTTATATTGAGGTCAAAATAATGTGATGATTTCACTGATATTTTAATAGGCTTAGTGGACTGATTGGTCAGAAATACCACCCCTTGCAAAATATGAATGGAATGTAGTACTGGGCCTTATGCATTGATGCAGCATAGGTTAGAATCCAGTCCATAGCTATTAAAACTTCCTGCAAATACATCTAACAAAAATAATACTCTGCAATTGCAACGTCATGGAATCCTATAGGGTTTTGTATCATATATCTACGCATTCGAATGGCAAGACATGAATAACTGTACTTAATGGAAAATTTGCCACATTAAGTATCCAGAATTACAAAATGGCCAATCAAAATCTGACTTTTTTAAGTATTGAATCTCCGTTCTACTTGAACAGTTCCAAGAATAGACCAATTGGTTACAATTTAACCCTTCAAGTTCTAAGGGGTTTTAGGTCCGCCTGGCACATTTGACTTTTTAGCCTCTAGAAAGGTCATACTTTGACCTACAGTGAAGTGCCTTATGGTTCTGGACTCAGCAGACCCATGGCTACAACATGGATAAATGAAATCCAACATCCTGGGTCATTGAATTTTATGTTTTATTAAATATTTATCCCAAAAAAATTAAGAACATATGTATTTTTCTGTTGTTTTTTATATGTAAAAGCATGTAAACCATAATGAAAAAGACTTTTTATTGCTTATTGTCAAGCCCCCGGGGCTCCTGGACCATTGTACAAAGTTTGTAGGCTATGTAAACAAGTCAACATCAAAATGCTACATCCATTTTTTTTAACTATATTTCTATACGTTTATTAAAATCCGATTTATTATTTACTTTTTAAAGTGTTGGTGTTATTCAGGATGATGTCCTACATCAATACAGAGTTATTATTTTGTCATTTTCACTTCCTACTTCCTGTCTGTAATGTGTTTAGTAAAATATGACCGACTTTGAGGCACCATAACTCTGGCTGTGTTTAAACCACAGGAATGAGCCACCACTCATTCTTTTTGTCAGATCTTTCCCTTTCCAACGGTACAAGTTGCTAGCATGTAGGGTTTGTGAGATATAGAGCTTTTGACGCTCTAGAGCATTAGCTGATCTTACAGGGTTAAAGTACTTGGGGAATGTTTAGTTCAAGGATAATATGCTAGGTTAATGTGAGGTTAAGGTTAGTTTAAGGTGAGGTTAAGGTTAGTGTAAGGTGAGGTTAAGGTTAGGGTAAGGTTAAGGTAAACTGACTTCACATGTGGACAAATGTTTTTTACGATTCTGTACAATTTTTGTACATATCGCCATGAGAACATCCTGCATATAAAGCATTAGGATATCCAGGATGTATGTAGTGGTACTGTACATCTTTATGCAAAACCTCACAGATTAACACATTTCACAGACATAATGTTGACAGTGTGGCGCAGTAATACAGTTGCTCAGTGAGGATGTCTGTGTTATGTCTCTAGTCACCATCTTTGCATTGTTTACTGTGATCTTTGTGGATGAAGCCATGGTGATGCTTGGTGCTGACAGACCAGCTCACTGGAGAGGAATGGAGCTTCGCTATGAGTGTGTCTATGCATGCGTGTGATGTAGGGAGGCGGCTGCTGTTCTGATGTGATGAGCCGTTGGTGACACACACCCACACACAGAACTACACATGCAGTCCTCGTGTTTAAGCATGTCTGGTTGCCAAACAGCCAAGGTTCTATCTTACCTCAACAACTTGTGAACATGTACAGCTACATCCGAACAGGTTTCTTCAACAACTAAATCTGTCTAGCAAAATGGCTGCTTCCCGAATGGCAGAATTTCACATTATTTTTGTATTTATTTTGCGATTTTCTTCACCCCCAGTAATGTAATATTTAATGGTATTGATTTGTACAAGTTTCATTGACATGCCTCATCATAAAAACTCTCATATTATTTTGAGAAAGCTGATAGTTGTGGAAAAAAGCCTTCCTTCTAAGCAAGCCAACTTTATTGCCACACAGATTTTTTAAACGATCCCAATGGTCATCTCTGATGAACTCAGTTCCTTTTTTATACATTCCCAATGAACAAATCTGATGAACTCAGTTTGTTTTTTAAACTATCACAAAGGTCACCACTGATAAACTAATTTAGTCTTGCAGGGACATGAGTCACCTAAGACATACTTGCTGATGATGACACCCATCCGGATTATATTTACTCCGTCATTTGAAATGTTTCAGCAATGTCACAGCTTACCACAAGCGTGCAGAATAATAAAGAAATATCCGACACCACACCAATTGTTTTATCCTTCTCAATGATTGTGAATGGGCAATCACATATTTATGAAATTGGAAAATATTTCATCATTTTGTGGACATTACCTGAAATTATTTGGGTCAATCATTCTAGGTTGCTGAAACAAGGTTAATTAAAAAAGTATTTGTAATAATACCATTCATTTTACACATATTGAAGGGTAAAATTACTGTATCTGTAACAATGTGGACTTTTGGTGGAATTGTCAGGAGGCAAAATGCAGGAGTCCACATAACACACATTTATTTACTCAATGATGTAGTTTCGATTTGTTGAGTTGACAGTATATATTAAGTCAGTCCTTAAAGGACGACTCTGGCGCAAAATGAACCTAGGGGTTAATAACACATTGGTACCGAGTCGACCGTTCTCTGGAATATGCTTTTATGCTAATCGAATGTGCCCGGTTTTAGTGCAAACTGAGAATTACCTTATAATGCCAGTTGTGAGGGTATGGATGAAGTGAAAATTAATTGCTATTTTATACCACAAACAAGGCTCAAAATTAAACCACACTTCCACAGTAGCATTATTAGGGTCCCTAGATGCAAACCGAAGCATTGAGAACTTAAGGGTACAGACAGTTTATTTAAAAAATTGTTTAAAAGACAGTACCGTTTGTCTATAAAGCCAGGCGCCATCTTCGGAAAACAGACTCTACCAGTCAAAACACAAACTCCGTACCGGGCACATTCGATTAGCATAAAAGCATATTCCAGAGAACGGTCGACTCTGTACCAATGTGGTATTAACCCCTAGGTTCATTTTGCGCCAGAGTCGTCCTTTAAGGACTGACTTAATATATACTGTCAACTCAACAAATCTTTCTTCAATATGTGTAAAATGAATGGTATTATTACAAAGACTTTTTTAATTAACCTTGTTTCAGCAACCTAGAATGCTGTAACATTTTCATCCAAATAATTTCAGGTAATGAAAGGATGTCACATCAATAAGGCGGTTTAGGAAGGCCCTGTTTTGTTTGACTGATTCATTATGTTTAGCTACTTGATTGCAATCACCTTCATTGATTGCATGCTCAACCCTGATCCTGCCAATGCAACTTAATCTTGGACTCACATGTTCATTGCTCTTTTCATGCCTTTTATATGACCTGTCAAAGTTAGACAGATCTCCAAACACCACCTTTAACCCAACAACACATCTGTGAGATGGTTTCATCAAAAGGCATGACCAGCGGTACATCTTTGTCACAGCACTTCCAGTTAGCCAGCTAACTTTGTCATACCAGGAGAGCTGAAAAGACTTGTAACTTTGCCCTATCTTTTGCACTAAATTAATCTTAGGTGTTGATCTGCCCTGCTGTTTAAAGTTTCTCCTCATAAAGAACACTTTCCAATGGCTTCGCCAAAATCAGGTCGACTATATAAGCATTGTCTACCATTGTGTGCAGTTTGCTAGCTGGCTAGTTCACCCCTACAACACTAGCCTGGCCTACTGTATGAATGAATGAATGAATGAACAATATAACAAAACTATATTAAACTCAAAGGAGGAA
This sequence comes from Umbra pygmaea, assembly GCA_016801145.1. Taxonomy (NCBI): domain Eukaryota; kingdom Metazoa; phylum Chordata; class Actinopteri; order Esociformes; family Umbridae; genus Umbra; species Umbra pygmaea. The sequence goes on along the minus strand of JACXGM010017801.1, from coordinate 8,386 downwards.
ATTTGGGAATTAGGTTAAACTGAAACTAGGAATGTGGTCTATAATTGTAGGAAATGTATGATGAAAATTGAGTAGCAATTTTGCCAAGCAAATTCCAAGAAATAGGTTGTAGCAATTTGTCTTTCGACTACACTTGCAAAATCTGCAATGGGACTGAGCTCGAATAGCTTTGTGACTTTTTATTTTACAAAATCGCTATCAATTAAAAGGAGATGCAGTCTTTCGACAGACCCTCCAATCACGCAGAAGCCCAGAGTCCAGGGCAGCCCACTCCTCCATTCACCCCCAGAGATGCTGAGCATCCGTGGGTGGGACATAATCGCAGCATTTATCCAATGACCATCTAGTTTCGAAGTACTGAAAGAAACTGTTCAAAGCAGCCCGTTTGAAGTCCAAGGACGCCAGGCTTCAACAGCAAAATGCACTGTGACGCTACGGTAATGTATAAGAAGGAAATCGAGTCAGTCGACCTGCTATATGTAGCTGATTCTGAACGAACTCGCCTTCGAGATGAACATGTTCTAATGCATTTTATTGTCAATTAAATGTTAACACAATAGTACATATTTGACAATAAATTATTTTACATTTTAGGTGAAGCCGAGCTTCCCTTGCAGTCTTAAAGAAATCACACCTATTCTGGAATGTCTGGAATTTTCTTGCATGAACCGGCAAAATGAAATATGCAGGTGCACCGTGCAACGTAATACAAGGACGAATATGGCCTAATAACAAAACGTGCAGCTGAAATGTAAAATCACGACAAATATTTTGGCATACAGCAGAAATAATGTTTTCTAAATAGTTTCCCGAGAACGTAATTAGGGAGAACTTCTGAGATATACGGTAGCCTAATTATAAAACAACAAAGCAAATAAAAGCAAGATTTGTGCATTCTGTAATCTCTCTCTCTCTCTCTCTCTCTCTCTCTCTCTCTCTCTCTCTCTCTCTCTCTTCAAAGCTAGAGGCAAAATATTAACAGTAAAAATATCAAGCAATGAGAACTATAATATGCATTAACAACAAAACACTGAAGTGGGCACTATCAAGTGCAATGATAAATAAATTTAAAAAATATTAAAATAATAATAATTATTAAGTGAACAAAAAATGTGTTATTATTAAAATATAGTACAGTAACAATTAAAATGTCATAGTGAACAACAACAATAGTGAGGAAACATGAACAATTAACAAAGGCAACCGTTTTGGGCAGGTTATGGCTCTCTCTCTCTCCTTGTTACTCTCCTTCCGATCTCTCTCCCCCCTCTCTTTCTCCGCTCTCTCTATCTCCCCATCTCCCTCTTTTTCTGTCTCTCTTCTCTTTTCCTCTTTCTAAATGTTTTCATCTGGAATCTGTGCTGGTCTGTATGACAAATGGATAGCAGTAAGAGAATTATGGCTCCCCTTGTTCTACTCGGCAGTAAAAAGAAAAATTAACTCGGGTTTCAGAAGTCCTTATACGGCACACACACACTCATGCATTCACGCTCGCGCCCGCACACACACACATTCACTGCACTACAGTATTCAGACTGGTCTAAGTGGGAGTGGATAACGATTAAAGCAGAGAGCCTCCAAAGTCAAGTGTCAGTTTCTCACACTTCTCCATCTCACAGTTCACCTAAACGCAACAGGTGGAGAAAACATCTTAAAGTTGATTGTACACCTGAAAAAAAGAGAAAGTCTTTTGGGAGGAGCCTGGTCTTCCAACTGATATCTTTGACTTTGGTAACTTCTACCTGTGATCTTACTGCTATTCATTGTGAAGACCAGTAGGTTCCAGTAACTGAATAATCAAGTTCCAGGAAGTGAATAATCAAGTTCCAGGAAGTGAAAAATTAAGTTCCAGGAAGTGAATAATCAAGTTCCAGACAGCTTATCACTTAATCACTTATGTTGTACATAGCTCTGTCTATGTTGAAGATAAACACTTCCTGTTTTTTGAAGTGACCTTCATGCCCAGAATAATCTATTGGTATAAAAATTCAACCATTGCATTACATAGGGCCACGTATCGCTACATTTTATTAAAGTGACCATTTCTGGACGACTACATTGTTTATAAAACCCCAAATTTCTCTGACACATGAGATATATGTCTGAAAGCTTGTATTAAAGAATATAAGTTGGCATTGTTTGTTTTTATCTGTGATGTATTTTGGAATTTGTCTTCTTATAAAACCACCAGGCACCGGCAAACAAAAGGGTTAATTAATTACAAATCTTTTGCTTAATTATCAATGAGACTGCTCTGTACAGATCAGAAATGATCAAGAATAGACTTTTAAAAGGTTAACACCTACTACGTCAGGCTACTCCTCTACGATCTCTCTAGAAACGGAAAGGGTTAATGACAAAAAGCAAAAATCCTTCTATTCATTCAGAAGATTTGGAGAGTCTAAGACACCTGCCAACTTCTGGGGAAGAAAATCTGCCTCTCTCCCTCAATCTGGCTCCCCCTCTCCGTAATTATTTTTCTCTGTCTGTCTCTTTATCTCAGTCTCTCCCTCTCTCTCTCAGATTTTCTCCTTCCCTCCATTCTTCACTGTCAGAAAGAGTCTCCCATGGATCTTCTGGCCCCGCTGCTGTCTTCTGGGACTCTGAGTGCTTGCAGAACTTTGTAAACTTCCCTGCCCGAGGCTCCATCTGTTTCAGCGTGGCGGAGCGAGGGGGCAAGCGAAGCAGCAGTGGCGCCTCCAAACCACGACCAGCTCAAACCAGCAGGACCCCCAGCTGCTGACGATCCCACCCCAAGGACCGGCCACCATGCTGGGCCAGCGTCTCTCCCTCTTCACCCTCTTTCTCCTGGGGCTGATCTTCTTCCTTCAGCTGAACGTGAGCCATGGCTTCGCTGCTCCCACAGAAGACCAGGACTACTACATGCAAGAGCTTCTCACAGGAGACAAGGACCAAAACGCCCGGGGACCTAATGAGGAGATAGTACTGCCAGTGCCCCCCTTCGATGGGGCAGGTGAGACCGACAGGAACAAACGTCCCCCTGGACAAAAGGAAACGAACAAGGCTAAAGGCAAGGCAGAGCATGGCAGACAAACAGACAAGATCAAGGCAACTGAAGGTAATTACTGCACACGCAGACATGCACACACATGCATGCACACATGTGCACACACAGGCATGCTCACATGTGCACATACAGGCATGCACACACGTCTACAGACAAATTATGAAGGTGTGTAGAATCCTGGCGAACAGGGGATACTATAACGTGGCGCAGCCTTAACCCTATCAATAATTGTATCAACATGTGAATCCCAAACGCTCTTGTCGATGGTGAAAATATTAGTGGGCCTCTTAAATTTCACAAGCTACAAGAGGACTTATGTTTCATTGTTGGATTTACTGTACAGTATAACCTCAAAATAACATGTAATAAAAATGTTAACAGTTCTTGTAAAACCTAACTACTGCAATGTAGCTGTGTAGGTGCTAATGCTGAACATTCATTTGATCAGAAAAATCAAACGACAAGGTCTAAAAAGGCTTCTGAAGATTCTAAGTTTGTCTTTGTAATGCCAGTGTAATTTCTTCTCATTATAGTGTTGTAAAGTTTTGCAGCCAGTGTAATTAATACTTAGTATGGAGTTGTATAGCTTTAACGCCAGTGTAATTACTACTCATTATAAAGTTGTAGTTTTACAGACAGTGTAATTACTTCTTGGTATGGAGTTGTATATTTCAAATGCCAGTGTAATTACTACTCATTATAAAGTTGTAAAGTTTTACAGCCAGTGTAATTACTTCTTGGTATGGAGTTGTATAGCTTTAACGCCAGTGTAATTACTACTCATTATAAAGTTGTAAAGTTTTACAGCCAGTGTAATTACTTCTTGGTATGGAATTGTATAGTTCAACGCCAGTGTAATTACTACTCATTATAAAGTTGTAAAGTTTTACAGCCAGTGTAATTACTTCTTGGTATGGAGTTGTATAGTTCAAACGCCAGTGAAATTACTACTCATTATAAAGTTGTAAAGTTTTACAGCCAGTGTAATTACTTCTTGGTATGGAGTTGTAGAGTTCATACGCCAGTGTAATTACTACTCACTATAAAGTTGTAAATGTTTACAGCCCGTGTAATTACTTAAAAAAGGACCATTTTAGATATTTTAGGTGTTTTGGGTTTAAATCAGCATAGCTGAATGTGAAAAAATTGGCAATATTTGAAGATATTTTTGTAATGATCCATGTTTTTGTGAAAAGGAGAAGAGACAATCGCGAAGGGTAATGAGAGAAAAGAAACCATGTTTAATCCGAATAATACTGATACAAAACAGTATCCTTGAGGGGCAAAATGTAAATAATCCAAACGTCAAACATTAACACACGCAGACTTTCATGCAACAATGACCGACTGTTAACGTACCAACTAACAAGACTTAAATACACTGAATGATGACTGTGAGTGGATGCAGCTGTGAACTAATTGAAAGCGATCTCTGTTAACCAGATCCATGTACACAGTCAGGTGAGGAAAATCCAGGAAAACTTCAGATAATCTACCACTACACACAAACAGGGGAGGTACAGTAGCAGGTGTGACTCTAACTCACCAGGAAGGGCAACCATTAACATGTCAGGATAAATGCAGCTACATTATGCACCCTGCTGATTGGAAGATTCTTTCCTGATCTGACGGTATGTCTTCTAGTGCATTTGTATAATTCTGTACAGCCAAAATGCAATACTACTCTTTTCACCATGACAATGAAAGTGGGAATGTTTGTGACCCTTTGAACCAGGAAACAAATGTTGAAGGTAAAGCCAGGTCATTTAATTTGTTTCTAATGCGAGTGAACCATTAACACTCAAGACATTGTGATTGAACGGTACTTTAAAGCCTGATGCTTTTATTCATTTTATACTAGATGAACACTAGTTTATTGTAATATTTGTATATGCATTCAAACTTAGTTTGCAAATCTTCTGACAGGCTGCTGTTTGCATGGAGGTAGGAACAAAAAAGTAAACCTGCTGCCTGGGACCATAATTACTTGACCTGCTAATAATGAGAGATAAACTCAAATGAATTTTATTCTTAAGGGGTTTCCATGGCAATCAAGTGTATCTGACTGGTCCATCAGTTTCTGCCCATTTTTTTCAACGTGATCTCACAGAATTCCGTGAAATAAACACGGACCCTTAACTGCGAAATCCGTGGCAGTTTCACGGAATTGCATGATGACGTAGCATAGTGTAAATAGCATAGATTTAGCAGGTTGGGGATGGTGGACGGGGGTATAAACATACCACTCACATCCCAGAGATTGTGAGTTCAAATCCAGGCGGACATTTTGAATGTATTTTGTTTTCTATTCCACCGCGATGCAGACATGTTGCAAATGTTTTTTTAGCCTCTTTTTCCTCACTTTCACCATGTTTCCAAACAATACATTACAACGTAATACATGTTACATTGAGTTAACAGCAAGGTTTCTGAGTGGTTAAGGTTATGGTAAGGGTTTGGGTAAGGCTTAGATCAAGTTAACAGCAAGATCTCACTGTGTGCCGATCGTGGACTTTTCCGTGAAACTGCCATGGATTTTGGTCCATGTTCATTTCACAGAATTCTGAGAGATCCGACAGATTATTTGCTATCCCGACCAAATGTGTTTCACTCAAATCTTTAAACAAAGTCAATGTGGACCAACACTATGGCTGAACCTATCCCTCCCAGTTCCCACTGACCCTCCCTTGTCAGCAGCTCCGCAACTTATTGGACAGATGCGGGATGGTGAGGGTGCGCACATCCAACCACGTCGCCGCGCCAACAATTCTTTTGACACTGCTCTTCCAACACGGAAGCCTTTAGTCAGCTCATGTACAGGATGATTACGTTCATCAACTATACTTCCATGATTGAATATACAGGGGCTCAATCTGCAGACAAGGAGTTGTTGAAAAGCGATGTGTTGAAAGGTAGATGTCAACGTATCTATCCCAAATCCTGGGATACGACATTTGCTCGCCTCATTCTGGGGGTCTGGGGAAAGCCGCAAAGCCAGAGTACACACAGTCATGCTCAAACCACTGACTATCATGATGTAGACTGTCCTACAATGCAGCGACTTGGCCCACTATGCCATGCAGACCCAGCGGCTATACCTATCCTTTGAAATCATCAGTGGTCGGTTGGTTCTATGAATTTCAGAGCGGTTCCATTTCGTCAAACCCAATCCTAAGTGTTTAAATGAACGGGGGTGGAGCAAACAATTAGTCATCTCCTGATTGCTACATTTAAAGCTTATAAACAGGTTGTTACACTGTGTAATTTTTAAGGATACAATTTTGAATATTGGAGAAAAATATTTCAACTCCATGGTTGATAATCTAATGTTGTTTCTTTTAAGTAGGACACGTGAAGTAACATGAAACAGACGCTCAGAGCACCTACCAAATGCCACACTATTCCCTATATCGTGCACAAAACATAACTTGAGGCCCATGGGGCCTAGTGAACACTAGTGCACTATGGAATGAATAGGATGTGATTAGGGAAAGGCCTGTGTGGCATCTAGAAGAAAGGTATTCCTTCCCTCAGGAGAGGACATGACTGGATTAGAAAGGAGAGGAGTTAAATGAGACACACTTACTGTACACAGCCACAAACACACACACACACACACACAAACAAACACACACACACACACACACACACACACACACACACACACACACACACACACACACACACACACACACACACACACACACACACACACACACACACACACACACACACACACACACACACACACACACACACACAGTTAGGTGCACCAAAGAGCTCACTCAGTAGCTGCTCAATGGTTGGTCCAATGGTTGTGGGTATGTGTAAATCCAGCCACGCTATTGGATGAGAGGATGAAGCATAGGCCTATTGGAATGTGATTAGGAGAACAGAGAGAGGGGTGGAGTGCTATTGGCTGGTAACTGGAAGCAGCTGTGGCTACAATGACTCTATGCTTAAGGCATCCTCACACATGCCTCAGTCAGAGGAGACTGGGGTACCGTGGTGGGGTACAGGGCTGGGCTATAGGGCTGGGGAACAGGACTGGGTTATAGGTTTAAGGTATTGGTCTAGGGTATAGGACTGAGGAGCATGTATAGGGTATAGGTCTTGGTCTAGGGTGCAGGGCTGGGGTACAGGTTTGGGGTACAGAGCTGGGGTACAGTGCTAGAGTACCAAGCTAGGGTACGGAGCTGGGGTACAGGTATGTGATATAGGTCTGAAGTATAGGTCAGCTGTATAGGTTTAGGCTATTAGTCTATTGTATAGGACTGGGTATAGGACTGAAGTGTAGGTTTAGGGTATATGGCTAGGGTATATGGCTGGGGTATTGGTTTAGATTATAGGTCTAAGGTGTATGGCTGCCATATAGCACTGCGTAATATGTCTAGCGAATATGTCTAGGCTATAGGGCGGCTATACAGATCTAGGGTATAGGGCTGTGGAATAGGTGTTGGGTATAGGACTGAAGTATTGATATAGGGTAGAGGTTTAGGGTGTATTGCAGGGGGATGTGTCTAATAAATAGGATCACACTATAATACATTACATATTTTAATCTACTTCCTTTTTTGCAGGTGAACTACATGTTTGTACACTTTCACAATTAACATCTCACTTGACACATGAGCCCAACTTTTGAATCCATCAGCTAAATGATTTGCAGATCTGGGACATTGATGCCATGTTAACTTATGACTGTTTATGCCAGACAGGGATTAGTGCTTATCCACACACAAGCGCACAATGAGTAAAGAGCTTTCAGATGTGAGACGGATCGTTATCACATGTAGCCAATCAACCCTGAACTGAAATCTAATCACATTAAAATAAACCGTCAGCATGTCTACCAGGTCTACACTATTCCTCCTGGAATATGTACATTTTCATGATCAAGAAGCTTGAATCTCTCAGAGCTTGTTCACTAAGAGCCTTTTTGGTCTTCCCAATGCCTGGTTCCATTCTAGATTTCCTCCTGTCTTCCAGGAAGCTTACCTAGTAACGGTGCTTGTCCCTTTTCATTACATGCTCTGTAAAACACATTGTGAAATTATTGAACTTTACATAATACATAGAATAAATCTCATAGCAAAATGTTATTACAGCGTCAACGAGAAGTCCCCCCTTAATGTTAGCTCTTGTATAGTTGTTCTACTAGGTCTACTAGATTTTCGGGAGTTTAGCCAGTGAGTAACTGACAGAGGTTTTCTGTTTTTCTTCCCAGTGAGAAATGGGAACAAGAAGGTTGAAAAGAAGAAATCATTGTTGAAAACTCCAAACAGCATCAACCAGGGTGAGGGCCAATACCTGTCCAAAACAGAGGGTGAGTGTTGACGGTTTTTTACACACACACAC
>JACXGM010017800.1:0-19488 GCA_016801145.1 Umbra pygmaea | reverse complement strand
AGAGAGAGAGAGAGAGAGAGAGAGAGAGAGAGAGAGAGAGAGAGAGAGAGAGAGAGAGAGAGAGAGAGAGAGAGAGAGAGAGAGAGAGAGAGAGAGAGAGAGAGAGAGAGAGAGAGAGAGAGAGAGAGAGAGAGAGAGAGAGAGAGAGTGAGAGAGAGAAAGACAAACATCCAAAGTGCAGATAAAGGAGAGCATTTGGAGAGAGTTACGGTTAACCTTCAGGGATTTCATTAGCTCACCTGACTGAATTATCTAATCGATAAATCTGACTGAGTTATCAAATCAATAAATCAGATTAAGGGACTACTGCCTCTCCCACACAATCTGCATCTCATGCGTGACTGATTGCAGTGGGCAGCCCAGTCCAGACAGTCATGCTCCTCAGACTCTCATTGGCTTGACCGCTCATATTGATCATTCTTTGCTCTATCATTCTCTATATATGTACAGTCTGAGACCGCCATTGTTGACTTGTCAATCCTCTTTAGCTAATATTAAATGCCAACTGTTAAATATGACGCTTTACACATGGGCTCAACAGTTTCTCAGATCAGAGTGGTTGGATTGGTTTTATGTTCTAGAAATCACCTCGGATATACTCAAATCCAGACGGCAGCAGTTTAGGTAGCCAGGCAAGGTAGAGCCCTGACAGTGGCAGGATAGGGACGAGTCTATAGATTGGGAACTTGTAAAGAAAGGAGTACCAAATGGTGCCCAACTGTCTTTGATGTGCATATAACTCAGAATAGTATAGGCAATAATGGGAGTACAATTCCCAGTCTTGACGGGCTTGGTGATGGACCTAGGGTAGCAGCACTTTTTTCTGAAACACTGACTACACAGGCCTTTCAGTATCACCACAGTGCTGCAATTTTAAATTGTCTTGTCTTTTGCACCTACCTGCATTTTCCCAAGAGAGCCATTGCCTGCTGATGAGTTCCCATCTTGAATAGTCTCGGCTGGTAATTCAATTGAGTTTGAGTAGATACACCTATGTCTTGCTTCTCAAAATTGATTGCTTTAGTTTGGTGAGATACACACAGTTTTTTTTTAGAAACTCCAGCAACCTTGGTTAGAATTAGGCAAGTCACAGAAAATGTAATTTTTGGTAATTTAATATTTTAAGATAATTTTATTTTGGCTACCTTTTTGGATGAATAACCAATTCAAATTGGGTTAGTATTGGCTGCCAGTCAGTCTGTAGTGTATGTTATTGATTTAAGGTGGAAGTTAGTTGTGACAATATGGAAACATTTAAATTATTTTGATTAATTTATTTAAATTACTTCTGTAAAAAATTGCTCCAATGCTACATGTACACCACTGGACTGGACATGTACGAACCACTAAACTGGACAACCTCACACCAGTAGATTTGGTTCATTGAAATGTATTCGGTTTAATTTTTTCATTGTAAATACACTAATTGTCTATTAATGATTCTAATTCATTAGTCCTAATATGATAACATTGTGCCCAGAATTAACACCAAAATTAAAATAACTACCCAGGACTTTTCTCGGCTGGATTAATTAGATTTTTTTTACTTGACCTGGATTGAGGGCCCAAATTAAGTATTTGTTGCAAATAACTGGAGTTGCACCGCCCCTTTCTGGCTAAAAACTGACAAGACAGACATTTATCCTCCTAAACAGCAGGTGGCGATGAACGATATCCCCACTTCCTACTATTCGCCCAATTGTCTACCAACGAATTAGAGTAGAACCACAACATCAGCTGAGTGAGTCGAGTCGTTATTCTGTAATATTTTATGTTTCTAAAATGACCAAACTGCAGCTGTTGAATGCTTACCTGACAGAGCGTTTAACGGTGGTAGTGCGGGAGATCCTGGACGTGGTCGGGGACACGGTGACGGAATACCGCGAAGAGACAGCCAGGACGAAGAGGGAGAATGAAAGCACGAAGAGAGAAAATGAAAGCCTGCGGCGACAGCTCCGGGACATCTTACTACTGGCGGAGACAGATTGGCGTAAGCTTTTTGCAAAATAGTTGTTATTTGTTTGTTGATGAAGAAGTAATGATTTGGCACCGGTCGACTAGCCAGCTGGTTACAACTTTGGGTGGCGACTAGTAGGTAGTAAAGACAGAAGGGTCCGGTCGCAAGAAGTGCCCGAATTCCGAATATTCCACCCGGTGAAACGCAAACATAAACAAGTATCTAATAGCCGTAGTAGTACAATATCATGCACACCTACTCCACATTTTACTTTTTTACTACTTATAATAAGTCGTAACATAATACTGGCCCTCTTTCCATGCAGGATCCTCTACCCTTTCTCCATCGGGGCAGCAGCAGCTCTGTGAGCAGGAGTGGAACTCTGGACAGGGCCAAGTCCGGGATTCAGAACCCACACAACAGAGCCAGGTTAACAGACGAGGGCTCCAGACCAAGACTCCGGTAATTTTGGGTCAGGATGGGGGTCTTGCAGGACCGGTCCAGATACACAATGAGATGCTCCAAATAGCAGAAAAGTCCAGTGCACTGGAGACAGCCCCTAAGACGGAGCACAACTCAGCCCTAGAACCCAAAGGTTTTGCAACCACCTCCAATTTGCCACTTTCTCCATTCCACACCAATGCCCATTGTGCCACAACAACAGGGGCTAACGCTGAGGTAACTGTTTTTGGGGCGGAGGAGGTGAGGTCATCTCCTGACCCAATCAGAGAACGCATTAAAACAGAACCAGAGGAATGCGACATCGCAGTGAACCTTACCGACCCTGAACATCACCTTGGTTCAGGCTACCTAGGCCCTACTATAGCACTACTAACCCACAACCATGAGCCCTCAGGCGACACTGGCTTCAGAGACCTTTCAGATATCCCTGTCTCAGAGGTGCATAATATCCCAGTCCATGACCCACAAATGCACGAAACGGAGCCGAAGGACGGAACGTTGGCGTATGAAGAATGTGACAACTTTACCCCCACCAGTGACCAGGAACTGCGTCTGCATCGCTGCAACCGCTGCGGCGAGAGTTTCAGCCATGCGGCCAGCCTCCGTCTACACCTCCAGTGCAAAAAGCCCTACGCGTGTGAATGGTGCTGTAAGTCCTTTGCCCAGTCGGCCGACTTGCGGCGCCACCATCGCATCCACACTGGGGAGAAGCCGCACCGCTGCTCCTGGTGTTCTAAGAGCTTTACTCAGAGAGGCAACCTGAGGCGACACCTGAGGTTGGCATTCATTATGATTTTACAATTAGTAGTAATATTAGTTATTGTAGAGAAGCATTTCTCAAACCTGGGTTCCTTGACTCACACTAGTGATTGCCAGTCTGTGACATATCGCTCACAAAAAGGACACACTGCTTGCATAGATGTCTAATTCAAAGATATAGTTATCATGAATTGTTTGTTATTTTTTATTTGTACTGTTATTTAACCAGGTAAGTTAGTTAACATTTTCCTATTTACAGCACTGATACAGAGGCAGAGAAATAATTAAGGTTAACTGTCTAGCATGTAGACAGAACGACAGAGCATTCACATTATTGGTTGATAGTTTAGAACCAGGGAACTTTAAGACACCAGTCTCCCCTTTACCACTGATGTCTGCTAAGGGTCCTTCCTATTTTACTACTAAGAAAGCAGACTGTAGCTTTTAATGGCTATTTTTAACCTACTTTCCTCCCTTCCCAACTCCCACTAATCCTGCCTTGTCGGCAGCTCCACAACTCCTTGGACAGAGCTGTGGGATGGTGAAGGGCTTGCACATGCTTCATCCAACCACATGTCGCCCAGCTGCTGATTCTTTTCGCACTGCTCATCCAACATGGAAGCCTTTAATCAGATCATGTACAGGATGATTACTTCAATGACTATACTTTCGTGATTGTTCATTCAACATAAATGCCTTATACATTTGCCCGATCTGGACACAAAGAGTCACTGGAGAGCAACTTGGCAGGATAGATAATCTGAATTATCTAACCTAAATCCCGGGCAGTGCTAAGCCAATTTGTGCTGCCTTCGTGTAGGATGTCCGGGGAAGTTCAGAGAACCCATAGTCCGCTCAAACAGCTGACTATCGTGACGTAGATTGTCCTGCAATGCAGAGACTTAGCCCACCACGCCACATGGACACCCTATTTTCTATAATACTACAAAACTTACAGCTTTCTACAACCATTTTAAAGAAATGTCGCAAATTTAAATCTTTCATCAGATGCTCTTGTAAGAGCAGAGATTTGATTAATTTCTGCATTATTTATATATTTTTTTAACCTTTTTTCCCCTACCAATGAAATTGTAAATTGTATCCTTGTCATTTCATTCTTTTCTGTATAATGGGCGCTTCCACAGCACAGGTGTTGATTACTTTTACTTTCTTTTTGTTGTTGTTGTTCTTCTCTTAAAATTATTTCCAAACTTAAAGTACAGCTCATACAGTACGTTTGCACACCCTGAAATTCTGGTTTTGCTTTTGACAATTTGACTGTTCATGCAAAGAATCTGACTGTTATGTAAGGATAGTTATCATATGAAGCCATTAATTATCACATTGTTGTTTGGCACCTTTGTAAACGTTACTGATAACAGAAATCACCCAAATGGACATGATCTAAAGTTTACATACCCTTGAATTTTTGGCCTTGTGACACACATGTTAAGAAGGCAATGAATGGTTAATTTCTCAGACCTGTGGCATTTTAAATTGCAATTAGTGTCTGTGTATAAATAGTTAAAGAATTTGTTAGCTCTCATGTGGATGCACTGAGCAGGCTAGTTACTGAGCCATGAGGAGCAGAAAATAACTGTCAAAATACCTGCATAATACGGTACTGGAAATGCATAAAGTTGGAAATGGATATAAATAAATATCCAAAGCCTTGCAAATTCCAGTCAGTACTGTTCAGTCACTTATTAAGAAGTGGAAAATTCTGGGATCTCTTGATACCAAGGCCATGTCAGATAGACCAAGAATGTTTTCAGCCAAAACCGCCTGATAAATTGTTTGGGATTCAAGAAAAACCCACAGCTAACCTCGGGAGACAGGCTGCTCTGGAAAAAGACAGTGTGGTGGTTTCAATAAGCACAATACGATGATACTTGAACAAAAATGAGCTGCATGGTTAAGTTGCCAGAAAGAAATTTTTACTGTGCCAGTGCCACAAAAATGCCTGGTTAAAATATGCCTGACAACTCCTTGACACTTCTCACAGCTTCTGGCACACTAATTTGGAGCAACGAGCCCAAAATAAGGCTTTATGGTCATAACAAGAGAGGGGTCAACAAGGCCTATAATGAAAAGAATACCATTACCACTGTGAAGCATGGTGGTGGCTCACTGAGGTTTTGGGGATGTTTGAGCTCCAAAGGCATGAGGAACCTTGTGAAAATTAATGGCATGAGGAATGCAGCATGTTTTCGGACAATACTGGCAGACAATGTGCCTTCTGCAAGAAAGCTGATGAGATGCTCTTGGACTTTCCAGCATGTCAATGACCCAAAGCACAGTCTCCTGGCCTTAATATCATGGAGCCATTCTGGGGAGATCTCAAATCTGTGGCTCCAAAGACGTTGCATGATCTGGAGGCGTTTTGCCCGGACGAATAGGCAGCTAGAATTCCTGCAAGAATTCAGGGATCTCATAGACAACTATCACAAACGACTGCACGCTGTCATTGATGCTAAACGTGACAATACACTGTATTGAGAACTGAGGGTATGCAGACTTGAACAAATGTAACATTCATACATTTCTTTGTTGCTATGTTTTGTTTTATGATTGTGCCATTCTGTTATGACCTATATTTGAATATGAATCCCATGGGAGGAAAACTTTTTTTTACCTGCTCACTCATGTTTCCTTAAAAAATTGTATATCTATTATCAATTATCCAGCGGTATGCAAACATTTCAGTACAACTGTATATTACCTTGCAATAATCTATGTTCAGTTGATTTGTTTAAAAATATAAATTTCAATGTATAATTATAACTCAGTAGTAATATGAAAGGCTCTGAATAGTTTTGCAAGACTAACTTTTATGCTTAGATTGGAAAAAGGCAGTGAAAAAAGATAAGAAAACAAGTTTTGACGAAAGAGCAGTGGGCTGGATTCTAACCCATGATGCAGCAGGACATAGTCACCAAAATTATTGGCACCTACAGTTGGCCCAACCTAGGTCACATCATATGCCTATAAAGAATTTTGGTTTTAATAAAGTGATGCTCTTTTTTTTTGGTCACCCAGAGGAAGAAGATTATACTTTGTCCATCCCTTGCACATAAAAGTTTGAGAATGGTTACAGAGAATGGATCCAGTAGAGAATTTTTGTAGTCACTATGTCAGCTATTTTAGCTGATTTTGCTAGGTGTTAGCAGAAACTCACTACATACCATGTATTATTGTATTATTATTAATTATAATTTTATTATTAATTAAAGGATTCACACTGGGGAGAGACCTTACAGCTGTCCCTACTGCCACAAGACCTTCAGCGATGGGGATACCATGAAAAAGCACAAACGGACTCACTCGGGGGAAAAACCATACCGCTGTGTCCAGTGTCCCAAGAGCTTCACAGTGGCCAGTGGCCTACGAGTACATCTGAATACACACCTGGAAGATGAAACACAGCTGATCACATGAGAAAATTGGCAGCAGATCAGCTAATTATTGGCAGAATTAGCTACAGTGTGGTGTTTTTCACTACAAAGCAAACTAGATAAAATGGGGTTTTGCTTACCTGAATTTATCCAATAAGAACCACGTTTTCCACAGTGTGCACTGTTTTGAACACAAACAGATGTGAGGAATATGTCAAATATAGAATTGTGATAATAGCATTGGTTTTAGAGCTAGGAATATTTACTAAATGTATTTATTGGGATGAATTGAATCACTGAAGTAGAAAACTAATGGATAATATTGTGTGTGTGTGTGTGTGTGTGTGTGTGCGCGCGCGCGCGTGTGAGATCAGTGATTTATAAAATTATTGAAACAATATATCTGATTCTTTATTTCATTTGTGTGAACATTACATTTTTCAGGTTGTCATTTTAACAAATGGTTTACACATGCCAATCAATCACAGCACATCTACTCTAGTCGAGAAATAAATTATATTCAGTATACCATTGTAAAATATAAAGTATATTTAGTATACATTCGCAAAATATTAAATATGTAAGTTTTTAAAACTAAGCGCAGATTGTAAGTTTAATACCCCTTTAATCGAAATTCCCGTCCTCCGTTTTTCCATGAATTACGGTAACGTGTCTATCACATGACCAAGGGAAGTTCAGTAGATCAGGAAGTGAAGAGGCTTTTGAGGAGGTGTTTACAAAACAAATTACAAAACAATATGTCTTAGATCCAAGTCGGTACTAGATACCTTTGTGCGATCTTTACATATATCTGTCTCCTCAAATTTTCTTAAAATGGCAAAATTGCAGCTTTTGAATGCTTACCTCACCGAGCGGTTAATGTTGGCTGTAGATGAGATACTGGAGGTGGTTGGCGGAACTGTGTCCGAATTCGAGGAAGAGACCGTCCGGACCAAAAGGGAGAATGAGCTGCTGAAACGAAGGCTGCGGGAAATAGGACTTGACACGGAAACGGAGTGGTCAGCAGGTGATAATAACCTTTTACATTTGATTTCCTACAAATAATGAGTTTTGTCGTCTTCCCTCTCACTGGTGGTTGGAAACGGATCATGGGTGTACATGGTTGATGCAGAAAAAAAGGGTTTTAGAATTTTTTTGTCCAACAACACGTCGTTATGAAAAGTTAAGTTTTTGATATTTTAGCCCGGACCACCATCTAGAGGGAAAATACCGAGCTTGTTTTAACCAGACGTTGATTTAGGAGAGGCCTGATTCAACTACAACTCCAATTGAACTATGAAACAGAACGGAGGCTTGCTCTGTTGCAACAAAAATAACTAAAACGTGTCCTTGGCAGAAAGATAAGCCAGGTAGTCCAACCTAAAACATGAACTCCCTAACATCAACGATTCAAAGTAAACATGGGTGACAGCAACTTTATTGTCATTTTTAATGAAAGGTGCAGTTATTTAAGCATTTGCATATTGATTCCCCTCTTTCTGTCTTCTTAGGCTTGACCAGGCCCGTCTCTCTCTCTGTGTCTGGGCAGCAACCATGGAGCACCGACCAAAGCACAGACCCTGGGTCCACACATACCCAACTAAATCACTCACTAATTGGCGAGGATGAGACGCCCTCTTCCCCTGGCCAGCTACCTGCGGACTGCTCCCAGTGGAAGAGTCTGTGTGAGTCTCCACAGCCCCTGTCCACACAACTAAACAACACATCAGAGAACGCCCCTGAAGTGGCTTTGTTGACTTCAACAACTGTGAAAAGTGATTTGGATGAAGAAGGCAAGCATCCACTTCCATTGTCAGACACGTTCAGCAGCGTGTCATGCGCCGTGGACAGAGTGGTTTTACGCTACAATGCAGAGGGCATCAAAACCGAGCCTGCTGACATCAGCCCTAGTCACTCGGGTTCTGGAAATAGTCAAATGGGATGTGGTGAACCAAGCACCAGTTCGGATCGAGGACCGTCTGCTGTCGAGACAAGGTACGCCATCTCTGATCTGGGTGGCGATTTGGAATCAATGGCTGCGGAAAACAGCAGGTACGGCGCTGCCACTGCCTCGGGCCTACAAGATCCAGCTGAATTGGCGTCAGCAAGCGACGCCACAATTCCAGATGGCTTTTTCCGGCAGATAGGTACCGATGGTTGCATTACAACAGGACCAGAACTAAACTTTGGTGATGCTGCTACTGGAGTTCCCACAACTTCCCGGTTTTACCAGGGTCCAACCAGGCGCCAACAGCAAACAAACAGACTGACTAATAGGGGCCGTCAACAAATAAATCGTTCCGCAAATAGTAGGGGACCGCCGCAAACCAACAGCCGGGGGGACCACAGGTCTCACCCGTGCCCTCAGTGCGGCAAGATATTCAGTCATGTTTCTCGCCTCAAGATCCACCTCCGCATCCACACAGGGGAGAAGCCATATGTCTGTGCCCTCTGCGGCAAGCGCTTCAACAATGACGGCACTCTGAGGAACCACCGGCGTGTTCACACAGAGCTGCGGCTTTTCAGCTGCCCCGTCTGCGGCATGAGCTTCAAGGATGCCTACACCTGCAGGAAGCACCAGCGTGTTCACAACGGAGCACGGCCTGCCGGTGGTGGGGCCCATGCCTGCAGCCTGTGTGGAAAGGCGTTCAGCGAGGCGGCAAAACTGGCCAAACACATCAGGACTCACGTGTCGGACATGGGATGAGAGCAATTTGGGGTTAAAGAAGTCTTGTTGCTGTTTATATTTCAGTGCTGCTGGCTGCTTGTTAGTATGAAGTATGTATCTCTGAATACAAATGCCAGTAGAGTATCTTATCGTTTGTAGGTTTATAGGCCTTCACGGCAAATAGAAAGTTCTCTCTTTCTCCAACACATTTTAAAAGTGACCAGGCAGGACTGCATTCTGAATTCATACATCGCCATATTAAAAGACTAAGCCATGTTAACTGTAATGCGTAAGGAAAGTAGGTAGATAGAATGGCAGCTAAATGACAAACTGAAGACCTCTCAGAAGATGTATGCCAAAAATGTGTGTAATTGGCTGTGAAATGGGGAAAAAGAACTGAAGGTCGCATGGTGATATTACAGTGAAGACTCAATTCCAAATGTAATTAGCATTGAAGGATAAAAAACAGACTTTGATTTGAGATGGAATGTTACATTTTTGGAATCAGTACGGAATGTTAACTTTTATATTTTTACATTATTTTCACTTTTTAGAAACGAATGCACTTTTCTAGCTCCTCAATGGAAATCATACGTTTAGTATTTGGTCCTGTATTCCTTGCACAAAATGACTAGGCTACATCAAGCTCTGACTACGCATTTATTAAATGCATTTTGTTGGTGATGTTTGTTTTTTGGAATGAGTTTGCCCAGTGTAAACAGTGAATACTCTAACAGAGAAAAATTAGATGCTTTGTAACCCTTCCATAGTTCTGTGACTGATACTATGAATATATTTATGTTTAATAATTATTATTGTTTTGTGAATAAAAACCAAAATATTACACCTCTGTAATATGCCAACCTCTCATTGTTGGCATGTTTGGTTGTAGCATTTGTACCATTTGAATTGCATTCATGATGCATTAATGATACATTAACAATACAATTATTGCAGTCATCATTCACTATTCAGTTACATTTGGGCAAATCCATTGCTAAAACACAACCAATATGGGCCAGAAAATGTTTCGGAGGATGACATCATGCTGTATGTGGAAATCACAAGCATTTTTGAAAGTGGGTTTATAGAATCAATACTAAACGCATGACAAATTTGATACACTACATTTTGTATTTAATTTAACAGACCCTTGTACATTTGCAGGTAGAGCTTTTGAACATTTATCTATGCCTGTCACCTGCGGTTCACTCAGTAAGGGCATGTGCCTTTTAGCGGCAGGCTTGTAGTTTCAATTCCCGGGGATGGCCAGTACGAATGATTTTGAATATGTATGCACTTACTACTGTAAGTTGATTTGAGTAACAGCTTCTGCTGAAAAAATCTTAATGTTATATCCTGAACTTGGCAGTGTTACCTAAAATGATAATTTTTTTTAACAGCAAAACAAACATAAAGTGGCAAAAAAAGTATGTGAATCCTTTGGAATTACCTTGATTTCTGCACAAATCGGTTATAAAAATGTTAATATGATCTTCATCTAAATAAAAAAAATAGACAAATACAGTCTGCTTAAACTAATAACACACAATTATACCTTCTCATCTTTTTATTGAACTCATGTAAACACAGTTCAGTTTGGAAAAAGGATGTAAAACCTTGGATTTAATAACTGGTTGTCATGCCACATTATCTCAATTAGATTTTGTCAGGACTCCGGAAGACGTATTTTGAATCAACTCTCTTGTTGATTTAGTGTGTGATTTGGCTCACCCAACTTCAATTTACATTCTGCAAAATTGATAAACTTGGGAAATAATTCTTACATTGATGAAAGGAAACTCTGAGGCACTAAAGCGGCCCCAAATCAAGATGCCCTCCACCATACTTTATTGTTGAGATGAGGCTAAGTTGGTGTGCTGTGCTTTTTTTTGGAGAAAATGTTTATTTATTTTTGCAATGTGTCTTCCTCTGTTGTTTCCTCCATTAACTCCATTCTTGTTTAGTGATTTACATATTGTAGACTCATTCACATAGATGTTAGCATGTTCCAGAGATTTCTGTAAGTCTTTAGCTGACACTAGTATTTTTCTTATCCACATTCGGCACTCGGCTATAACTGCAGTGACAATTCACCACTGTCACTACCTTCCCTAGGAGTGGCCGTCTCGCAAAGGTGACTGCAATTGCACAGGGCAAATTTTTCATACTATGCTACGACTAAGCAGGCCCGGATCTACAGGGGGGCAAAGTAGGGCATTGCCCCCCCAGATAGAATCTGTGCCCCCCCAGTTCTGTTTCCCGATAAGCACAGCAAATGCTATATTAATTAATTATGCCTCCTCATTCATGAAAAATGCCCCCCCGGTCATTTCATCCTGGAGCTGGGCCTGCAACTAAGGCTTTTTGAGACACCTTTCCATCTTTTAAGTCAACTGTTTTTCTGTGATCTCTTGTTTGAGGCACAGATGACAGGATGCAGTGCTTCTTCTGAAAAACAAACTCAAAATGTATGAGTGTTTTTTATAAGAGCTAGGCGGATCTAAACAACACGTCCAATCTCGTCTCATTGATTGGATTACAGTCTAGCTGACTCATGACTCCCAATTGCTTTTGGTGAAGTCATTAACCGAGGGGTTCACAAACTTATTCCATCCTGCACTGTAAATGTTTAAATCATGTATTAACATAGATAATAAAAATACATTGATTTGTGTGTTATTACACTGAACAAAAATATACACTAGATGTTGCCTCCATTTATCATGAGCTGAACTCAAAGATCTAAGACTTTTTCTATATACAAAAAAGGCCTATTTCTCTCATATTGTTCACAAATGTGTCTAAATCTATGTTACTGAGCACTTCTCCTTTGCCAAGACAATTCATCTACCTCACAGTTGTGCCATATCAAGATGCTGATTAGACAGCATTATGATTGCACAGGTGTTGCTTAGGCTGGCCAAAATTAAAGGCCACTCTTAAATGTGCAGTTTCATCACACAGCACAATGCCACAGATGTCACAATTTTTGAGGGAGCGATTGATTTAAAGCCACAACAGGTAAATTCAGCTCCACAGCCTAAGGAATCAAAAACAATTCAGTAGGCTGCGGAGTTGGCCATGGTGCTGAATCCACCTGTTGTGGCTTTAAATCACTGCGTGGGAGTTGGCAGTTTCGCCCCCCTCAAAACTTGCGACTTCTGTGGGATTGTGCTGTGTGATGAAACGGCACATTATAGAGTGGCCTTTTATTGTGGCAATAATCATGCTGTCTAATCAGCAACTTGATATACCACACCTGTGAGGTGGATGGATTATGTTGGCAAAGGAGAAGGAGAAGTGCTCACTAACACAGATTTAGACAGATTTGTGAACAATATTTGAGAGAAATAGGCCTTTTGTGTACCGGTACATAGAAAAAGTATATATTTTTGTTCAGTGTAGTTTAAGGAGACTGTGTATTGTTGTGATCAAGTTTTTGACAAATTTATGCAGAAATCCAGGTAATTCCAAAGGGTACATATACTTTTTCTTGGGTAAAATAAATTACCCTGAAAAGATGACATCCTATACTGTCTCTTTCTATTAAATGTTAAATCTATTATCCAAAAGCTTGGGTATACAGACAAATGAAAATGCTTAGTTTCACTGTCTAACAATGTATGTAAGGAAGTGCAACTACTGCCTCAGTGATAGAGGGCCATATGTGTTTCAATATTCTGGCATCGGCTGTACATCTTGCAGTGGATTACAGTTATCAGCAAAACCTCAAGCAGTAGTGGTCATCGTTAGATGCTACGGAGTTCCTGAGGCAAGCAGCAAGCAAAAGTGTGTTTAGCATAGCTTGAGGTTGTTGTTTTTTACTCTGTATTTATGTTAATGTGCGTGTGCTATACCTGTGTATTGTGCAAGGTCCCCTCAAAAGGTCAGAAGGGCTGCCTGTCATGTTGAAAAGGAGGCTATTGATTTCTGTCTGTTTACCGTAGTATTGATCCACTTCCTGTTTGTGAATTGGTGTGGTGAGACTGCTGACCTTAGAGGCTGCAGAGCAATCTAGGAGCAGATGAAGTTGCTAAATTTTCTCAGAACATTACAGATAGTAATTCCATAGTGTTGTGTTGGGGTGAATGGCTTATTCTACATCAAAGAGGCATGTTTGTTCAGCCTGTTCCCAGGGTTCAGACTTAAAGCATTTTACCATCATCTGAATTCATGTGAGATTTAACATTTGTTTTGTTACATTATAAAAGTGTGACAGCTGAACTAGGTATATAATTTGTGCAACATACCAGAACTGGCCAGCAGAAGCCAGTAATGAGGTAGACTAGATTTAATCAACCTTCACTCAAGACAACTGGAGTTCGATCCCTGCATCAGGTTTTAGTTTTGCCTAACCATGACCATTTTTTTATTTAACATTATCCCAATCTTAGCCCATATCCTCGCCCTAACCTTAACCTGAAACATATATAATTTCTAACATATCATAACTTTCTTCTAATTCATAACATACAGTAGTATATGTATCAGAACTGATGGTAGAATAAGACACGCCTCAATATGGTAAATTACATATGATACTGTACGTTTAATAAATTCATAACATTTTATATGTTCAAAAAATTCAGACCATATGAAATGTTTTATAAATCCATAACATTTTATATTTTTTGGTTGCATACTGTAATGTCACCAGATGTAACATATACAAAGTCAGTTATCCCAGTTAAAGGCTTATTTATGCCCCTTGAGACCCCACAGTTTTCTTCTACATATTCTAAGTTGGTCCGAAAGTTCCAGAGCATAAAACATATTGAGTTTTAGTGTTGACACTGGTGTCAAGCAATCTGCCAAGTGGCTGGATTCTCCTCTTTTTTAAAACATTTATAGACTTGGATGTAGACGTATATGGAACACTGGGTCATGTTCTAAAGAAAATGGTCTGAAGGTCGACTTGGTTAAGTTTTTTTTAATATTGTTAAAGCATCTCATCTAGACCTGCATGAAAAACAAGTTTAGTTTTGATCATTTAGCAAAAAACATAGGTGAATGTGAAGGGAGTGAAACTCAGCTTCCTGAACTTAGAATATGTTCTTAGTTAAATTTACTGGTATAATAAATGTTTGTACAAAAACAAACACTGATTACAAGGCGGGATAAAACAAAATCTGCAGACACAGCAGTGACAGTAAGTCAATCCTTTGATATAGGACTCCAAAAACACCAGTTTACGCCAGTATACTATATATGGTAAAGTTAAAGTAGCTGACCAGTGAAAATCTGCTATAATATAGTTCATACAGTATTGTATTGGGGTCTGTAAACTCATACCAAAGTAAGGTTGCTGACTCAGCTGATCTTTGTTTTTATAGACAATGCAAAAATCTGTAGGAAAAACAAAACCACATGAAAAAATGTTCTCCTAGTGGAGACTGTCATCCTTCTGAGGAACGCTGTGTGTTGGCGTTCACCCAAAGCATTCCAACACAGACACGCCTCTTTTACCATACTTTACCACACCCAGTACAGCCGACAATATGATATTCCTTTTTTATTTTATATAAATAAGATGATAATGCCTTTTTTATGTAATAACTGTTTGAAACAAAGCTTTTTCATCCTAATGCACAAACCATCAGACTAAGTGTTAAATCCCAAATAATGCCCAGGAAAACTTGACTTGACTGTAATTGATTTCTAGAAAACTGTAGATGCTGGAAAGTTTAAATATTATGCACCATAATATTTTTAAACTAGGATTTATTTTTACAATTACCTTTAATAAATGTTGTCAATAAGTCTATTAAATTTGCTATTAATAGTTGTGGGTAGTTGAATATGTGTGTAGGACAAGAAAATGACAGTACAACCCCCAATATCAACTGCAAGTTTCTGAAGCTAAGCAGGATTGGTGCTATTTGGATGCTAGGAAGCACCGAAAATCTACAGTGCATAGAGTGCCATCTTCCAGATGGGATTTTAAACTGGTGTCTTGATTCTATGGTGACTAAACATAATCTTGTTGTGGTGGTGTTAACTTTGGTTCTGCTAACGTTCCAAACCTTTCATCTCTTCTTCCCCCTTCAACTACCAAAGGTGTTAAATATGAGCAATGAACCATTATTAAGAGTAAGTTGTTGTAAGTTGTCCAAACCCACTTTTTTAAACTCACCTATAGCATCTAGCTTGTTTCCCTTACCACCTAATCTCATTATATTAGTATTATTAATTTGATTTCTCTAGGTTAATGTATTTCCACTATTCCCTATTCAATCTGTGAAGCACTTCGAGTACTTAGAAAAGCGCTATATATAAGTTTAAACTATTATTATTGTTATTATATAATCTGCTAAAATAACTATGTAAATGTGTCATGTCATTGTTTAACCACCAGGGTATAGGAGAGGGCTACTTTACTGTTTGTAGCCACATTGAGAGGATCTCCCAGTGATCTCTTAAAAATAGAATCCAAGCCAGATTTATACAGTATTGCATTCCAAATTTATTGTCATGTTGTACACAAAGATATAAATATATATGAACAACGATCGTTAAAAGCACAGCAAGATTAGATTGTATACAGCCATTGAAACATTATAGTAAAAACCCACATTCATACATTCAGTCGTGCATTAAGTGACAAATATAAAACAAACATGACAAAAAATTATAATAATACAGAAAAACACCTCAATAATTACGTATTACATTATTGTTTTGAATTGGGATTTTGGAGGCAAGTTAGGGAGGGGACAACATTTTAATTTATTAATACTGTATTGCATCATGCAACAACATGGAAGAACTGTAGTCTGTAGTCATATTACCATTGACAGTTTTGGGAATGTTAGTGTCCCAAATGAAACTCAATTCCCTTTGTAGTGCCTTACCTTTAAACATGGCCATTAGGGCTTTGGTTAAAAGCTGTGCACATTAGGGATTAGTGTTTCAACAATACAAGTGTTGACAATACAATCAGGATATCTGTTATATGTGTGAATTCATACAGTATAGGCATATTATTACCCACTTCAATATCCATTTGTCACTGACATGGACATAACGGAAATGGAAACCAATCAAATTGGTGATGAAACCGAAAACTAAAATGTGCAGATGATTGGATTCAGTTCGAGGTGAGATGTTGGGTGGTGAACATCAACGTTAGTGACAAGAGGCCGTAAGGCAAAGAGAACCCCCTACTACTGACAAACATCTAGCAGTCATTTAAACCACAAAGTCCATTCCAGAGCAGGATATGTATTGATTAAACATCCTTGCATATCTTCAGCATGCATCTTCTCCATGCATTTTAATGGTATATGGGTTTAGTGTTTATATATATATATATATATATATACACAGTATCTCACAAAAGTGAGTACACCACTCACATTTTTGTAAATATATGATTATAACCTTTCATGTGACAACACTGAAGAAATGACACTTTGCTACAATGTAAAGTAGTGAGTGTACAGCTTGTATAACAGTGTAAATTTGCTGTCCCCTCTAAATACCTCAACACACAGCCTGTAAGGTCTAAACTGCTGGCAACAAAAGTCAGTACATCCCTAAGTGAAAATGTCCAAATTGGGCCCAATTAACCATTTTCCCTTCTCTGTGTCATGTGACTCTTTAGTGTTACAAGGTCTCAGGTGTGAATGGGGAGCAGGTGGTTTTAAATTTGGTGTTATCGCTCTCACACTCACTCATACTGGTCATTGGAAGTTCAACATGGCACCTCATGGGAAAGAACTTTCTGAGGATCTGAAAAAAAGAACTGTTGCTCTACATAAAGATGGCCTAGGCTATAAGAGACCCTGAAACTGAGCTGCAGCATGTTGGCCAAGACCATACAGCGGTTTAACAGGCCACGCCATGGTCGACCAAAGAAGTTGAGTGCATGTGCTCAGCAGTGTTGCCACAGTTACTTTGAAAAAGTAATCTGATTACTCCTTTAAAAAGTAAGTTACTTTTCAGATTACTTGATTTTAAAAGTAACTACGTTAGATTACAAGTTACTTTATTAGTTACATTCAGCAGCTGCCGACAACACCCCCACCGCCTCAACATAAAAATGACAACCTCTTTTGCCAAAACTCACTTTTTTGGAAGTGCATTTTTAACAGTAACATCAACAATGTATCTCCTGACATTTTAAGTTGAATACATGTTTTTATAAAATATATATAAAGACAGTCTTTCTAGACTTCACTTATCATAAATACTTGGTTTTATAAAAATAAAATAATGACAGTCTTTCTTGACTTGACATATTTAACTGTTAACACTGTAATGGAAACTTACTATTTATAATCTAAATTGTGTATAAATGTAACTAATAAATTATTTTTAAAGTTTTTTGTTCAAAATAATAGCGCTAGTTTTAATTCACTGCAATAATCATTGTTAATTTTATTTAACATGTTAACTTTTTATTAATAAGAATAACAAATACTTTGTACACACAATTTGATTGAATATATTGTCAGTGTCTCATGTGAAAACATTATTACATTTTAAAAACATTCACTAGAGTCTGTTTCATCCGACATACTCTAATTTTAGCAACACATGAATATGGACACTACCTATCTTTGCAATGAATTAACAATGATTATTGTATTGAATTACTAGCGCTGTTATTTTGAAAAGGGAAATCTGAGTTCGAGTTGCTTGCATAAGTGTTGCCAGGCATACGGTTCTTGCCTAGCTAGCGCCGGCTCCGACTGTCCTCATGCTGAAAACGTGACTTGTCGCATACGTTACTTCACTCCCAGAGAGTCAAAAAGAAAGCAAAATATATATTTTTTACTAAGGTAAATGACAGTAACGCACAGTGACTTGGATAAGTAACTTTAATCTGATTACTGGTTTGGAAATATTAATGCGTTACTGAAAAAAGTGGTCAGATTAGAGTAACTGGTTACTAAGTAACACGTTACCGGCATCACTGGTGCTCAGTGTCATATCCAGAGGTTGTCTTTGGGAAATAGACAAATGGGTTCTAACATAGCTGCCGAGGTTGAAGGGGTGGACCTCAGACCATACGCTGCACACTGCATCGAATTGGTCTGCATGACTGTCGACCCAGAAGGAAGGCTCTTCTAAAGATGATGCACAAGAAAGCCTGCAAACAGTTTGCTGAAAACAAGCTGACTACGGACATGGATTACTGGAACCATGTCCTGTGGTCTGATGAGACCAATATAAACTTATTCGCTTCAGATGGTGTCAAATGTGTGTGGCGGCAACCAGGTGAGGAGTTTGAAGACAAGTGTGTCTTGCCTACAATCAAGCATGATGGTGGGAGTGTCATGGTCCTGCATGAGTGCTGCCGGCACTGGGGAGCTACAGTTCATTGAGGGAACCATGAATGCCAAGAAGTACTGCGACATACTGAAGCAGAGCATGATCCCCTCCCTGTGGAGACTGGGCCAAACCTTTCAAACACACCTCCAAGACGATCACTGCCTTGCTAAAGAAGTTGGGGATTAAGGTGATGGACTGGCCAAGCATGTCTCTAGACCTAAACCCTATTGAGCATCTGTGGGGCATCCTCAAATGGAAGGTGGAGGAGTGCAAGGTCTCTAACATCCACCAGCTCTGTGATGTCGTCATGAAGTAGTGGAAGAGAACTCCAGTGGCAACCTGTGAAGCTCTGGTGAACTCCATGCCCAAGAGGGTTAAGGCAGTGCTGGAAAAAAATGGTGGCCACACAAAATATTGACACTTTGTGCCCACTTTGGACATTTTCACTTAGGGGTGTACTTACTTTTGTTGCCAACGGTTTAGACCTTAATGGATGTGTGTTATTTTGAGGGGACAGCAAATGTACATTGTTATACAAGCTGTACACTCACTACTTTACATTGTGGCAAAGTGTAATTTATTCAGTGTTGTCACATGAAAGGTTATAATCATACAGGTCCTTCTCAAAAAATTAGCATATTGTGATAAAGTTCATTATTTTCCATAATGTAATGATAAAAATTAAACTTTCATATATTTTAGATTCATTGCACACCAACTGAAATATTTCAGGTAATTTATTGTTTTAATACTGATGATTTTGGCATACAGCTGTAGTGGGAAATTAATGTTTATAAGATCCAAATAGTGACTCCTTCAACAGCTGGTTTCTCATCCCTCCTGGGATGAATTAAGATTCATGGAAAGGGGGAAACCCCAATGTATGTCACACATTTTAACCTGTACCTATGTGATTTTGGTTGTGATCCACCCATAAAGGGAGTTTGGTAGTATTACTTGTAAAGGTT
>JACXGM010017799.1:0-19490 GCA_016801145.1 Umbra pygmaea | reverse complement strand
GGTGTCAATGATGGCCTTCTGGACAGCAGTCAGGTCGGCAGTCTTACCCATGATTGCGGTTTTGAGTAATGAAACAGGCTGGGAGTTTTTAAAAGCCTCAGGAGTCTTTTGCAGGTGTTTAGAGTTAATTAGTTGATTCAGATGATTAGGTTAATAGCTCGTTTAGAGACCCTTTTCATGATATGCTAATTCTTTGAGATAGGAATTTTGGGTTTTCATGAGCTGTATGCCAAAATCATTAGTATTAAAAGAATAAATGACCTGAAATATTTCAGTTGGTGTGCAATGAATCTAAAATATATGAAAGTTTAATTTTTATCATTACATTATGGAGAATAATGAACTTTATCACAATATGCTAATTTCTTGAGAAGGACCTGTATAACCTTAACGTAAAGCAACAATGACAATTAAAACACGGGTGCTAGGAAAAACAACATTTTATTGTTCGAATCTAGGACGAAACCTAGAGTGGGGCCAGACTCAAGTCCCCTTCTGGCTGTGAGGGGTGAAGTATTGAAAGGTGCATGCCCTATTATGGTTATGCAACCAAATAATATTTGTGATATTAAAGTGATAGTTGTAACTATGTTTTCAGGCTGTAGCGCTAGTTTACATGATTTACAAATATTTGAATAAAAAGTGACTTTGTGTTTAATTGGGTAAAACAAACTGGTATCATGATGCATTTATACACTATTCTTAAAGAATAAATGACAAACAGATACTGTTGATCCCCAATCACAGGGAACGTTCTTAATTAAATGTATTTAAATATTTATAAATAATATAAGAGTTCAAGGAACAGCTTCTGATTGGTTTTATGGAAAGCGCTTTGTGCACCTTTCTGGTTGTTGTAATGGTGCTATATAAATAAAAATTTAATTGAATTGAATTTACCTTTTAAACCTTGTACTCTCTGAATTGATTTAACAAAAGGTTAAATTATAAAAAAAACTCATGGGTACTAGAATGTAATAATATTTAATTTGTGTTTCTAGGAGAATGAGAAATCACCAAGCCAAAGTAGAAAAACAAAAGATGCAACAACCGATAGCAGTAAAGGTAAGAACCATGACAAACTTCAGCCATATCAGAGGAAATGACCAGCACTTAAACTACATTATAGAAGTTAAAGTACTTTGTGTTTTCCATTAGCGGATGGGCTGGCCTACTCTGCTTTGTTGAAAAATGAGCTGCTTGGAGCAGGCATCGACAAAGTGCAGGACCCGCAGACTGAGGACAGACGGCTGCAGCCCTCCACGCCTGAAAAGAGGAGCCTCTTTAGTGTACAACTGTCTCCTGAACAGAATCTTATTCATTTTAAAGTTGAAGTTGTTCTGAAACACGTTCTGACCTACATCTTTCTCCTTGCGTGCAGTACTCCCTTAGTGCGAAGAGGTCCACGATAGATGAGGACAATGACATTTCTCCCTACTCGTTGTCACCTGTTAGTAGCAAAAGGTATAATAATAAAAAGGCAGTTGTTTGTTTAGAGATGTAAACTCCTAACTTCAGAGTTGTGTTTATTTAATTTAATATCATAATTTCTTTGCAGTCAAAAGTTGCTGCGTTCACCCCGGAAGCCGACTCGTAAAATCTCAAAGATTCCCTTCAAGGTCCTGGATGCTCCAGAACTACAAGACGACTTTTACCTCAACCTTGTGGACTGGTCGGCTCTGAATGTGCTGAGCGTGGGGTTAGGCACATGTGTCTACCTCTGGAGTGCATGCACCAGCCAGGTACTACTTCTCTCACTAATTTCTGGATGTTGGTTGATGTTACTTTAGTCATCCATTATAGTAATTAAATTATACACAGGTGTCATTACTATACAAGACCAGACTTAAGCATAAATTTGTCTATTCAGGTGACTCGTTTGTGCGACTTATCTGTAGAGGGTGATTCTGTGACATCTGTGGGTTGGTCTGAAAGGGTGAGTTCATCTTAATCTACAGTTTATAAATCCTACCTACACGCACAGAGAGCATTTTAATTTGGTCACTCCGATAGCGATCCTTTTGCTGATTTCAGGGAAACCACGTGGCCGTAGGGACTCACAAAGGCTACGTCCAGATCTGGGATGCTGCAGCTGGCAAAAAACTTTTCACATTAGAGGGCCACACTGCTAGAGTCGGTGAGCATCGCAGGGAAAATCCCTGCTAAACCCATGTCGCATAATGACTTAATTTAATCGGCCTCTTCGCCACTCATTGTTCCACTATCCGATCCACCACAGGTGCGCTGGCGTGGAACGCAGACCAGCTGTCGTCAGGCAGCCGTGATCGCATGATCCTGCAAAGGGACGTTCGCACACAGCCTCTCCAGTCAGAGCGCCGCTTGCAAGGTCACCGGCAGGAGGTGTGCGGTCTGAAGTGGAGCACGGACCACCAGCTGCTTGCGTCTGGTGGCAACGACAATAAGGTATTAGTGTAGAAAGCAATAGTGTGTGTTGTTGGTGGCCAAGCGAAGCAGTATAGGTCAGACCAGAGCAAACCAAAAACAGGTACCATTGTGTTTGTAAATATTTGGACACTGACACAATTTTCATAATTTTGGCTCTGTACACACATTGGAATTGAAATGAAACAACCAAGATGCAATTAAAGTGCAGACTTTCAGCTTTAATTCAAGGGGTTGAACAAAAATATTTAGTGAAATATTAGGAATTGTGACCATTTTCATCCACAGTCACCTTCCAGGGGCTCAATAAAAAATAAAGTTCATTTTTAATACTTTCTCAAGAATCCTTTGCAGACATTGACTGCTTGAAGTCTGGAACGCATGGCCATCACCAAACACTGGCTTTCCTCTTTTGTGATGCTTTGCCAGGCCTTTAATGCTGCTGTCTTCAGTTGTTGTTTGTTCGTGAGTCTTTCTGCCTTCAAGTGAGATGCATGGTCCATCGGGTTGAGATCAGCTGATTGACCTGGCCATTGCAGAATATTCCACTTTATTGCCTTAACTCCTGGGTTGCTTTTGCAATATGTTTTGGTTCATCTCATTAAGTGAAGCGCTGTCCAACTTTAAGAGTGCTGTTCCAGAACTGGGTTGGCTTTTGTAGATGTCTGGCAGTGTAATCTGGCCTTTCTATTCTTGAGGCTTATGAATGGTTTGCATTTTGTGGTGAACCCTCTGTATCTGCTTGTGTGAAGTCTTTATATTATTTAATATACAAGTAATTTATTCTAAGGGTTTATATGTTTTTTCAAGGTTGGCATGTATGAGAATGTACCAAACTGTTGATTTGGCCACTCTAATGTTTCTGCTATCTCTCTGATGGATTTCTTTTTTTGCAGCCTTCAGGCTTTTGCACATTCGTCACATTTTTTTGTGCGATTTCAATTGTATGTTAATAATTTTCAAAACTTTTCCAGTCAATGCAAGCTTTCACGTCAGTGACGTTAATTCTCTAAGCAATTTTGCGGCATTCATTTTTCCGGACCACGGTCAATCTTTCTGAGGTTTCGCGTTCAGCGTGTACACATCTGACCAATCGAAATGCATATTGTTGATCATATCACAAAGTCAAAACATTAAACATCATATTGTATTGATCATATTGTTAAGATATTTGTTCTCTTTTGTAATATTATTGTACAGATTTATACTATAGTATTGGTTATGACCGGAGTTCATTATTTGCTTTGTGTGCATGTATAATTATTAGATTTTTTTCACGATCTTCTGACCATGTGAACCTTCCCTATTTAACTCTGTGAACGTGACAAAATTGCTCTCATTTGGCTAATAGTTCTCCAGAGCGAATGAGAATAGAGTTTAATACCAAAAACATGTTCTCTTATTTCATCTTTATCTCAATGAAGAGAATGGAAACTGCAGCAGGTTATGGGCCCAGGTGTGACACAGTAGAAAGATGGCAAGGGATTTGTTTTCGATGCAAACTAAAATAACTACGAACTTTGGGAAGTGAAGTGTCTAGGCCACTTGAGGCAACTCGGAATAAAAGACGCAATACTCTTCTCTACAGATCCAGATGTAGAAAATAACAGACAATGCTTCGCAGAATTAATTATTTCTCAACGACAAAAAAGCCTATCATTGGTGATGAGAGAGGTGGTAGATGACGGCAGAAACGCAATACAAATGCTATGTGCTAATTATGCCAGTCAAGGTTAAACCCAAAAAATAAGAAGAAACTAACAGTAGGCTGGACAATAGGACACTTTTTCAAATACACCCTGAGCTGTGAAACTGCCATCGAACTCTGCGTGAGCTAGAACGCGAGTGAGAGGTCATAGCAAATGAATTGAATAGAACGTATGAACAGCCCATTTTGCTGGGAATGAAGCTTACAATTTCATTTTCCTAAATGGCACCAACAAAATGTACATTTTTAATTTTACTGCTACAAACTGCTTTTAAGATGAAACCGAAAACACAGTCCTGTGACTCCCATGACTGTCAGACGCATAGTTAGACCCTAGCAGTGTTTCCTCATTTCAGCTTGAGTTATGCGTGCATGAACTGTAAGTAAAATCACCGTTGTAATTCAGTTTTCTATGAAATGTCCAGTTTAAATCAAGTGGTTTTGATGACAGAGAGCTTAAATCAAGACAGTACAATTAAATGACAGTACACAATTTTTGGGGAGACGTTTTAACTTAATGGCACCACTTTTACAACTAGTTGACAAAATTGCAGACTGCATCTTTAGTAGAGGGATGTGTAGTGTTGCTAGATGTCTTCTACCACTTAGCACACACCAAATAATACTGGGGATGTGTACATTTTCTTGTTGGGTAATGCTGATTCTGGTTTTACATTTGTCTCAGCTGCTTGTGTGGAACCACTCCAGCACTGCCCCTGTACAGCAGTACAACGATCACCTAGCTGCAGTCAAAGCCATCGCCTGGTCCCCTCACCAACATGGCCTGCTGGCATCCGGTGGAGGAACAGCTGACCGCTGCATCCGATTCTGGAACACCCTCACCGCACAGCCGCTGCAGTGCATGGACACCGGCTCGCAGGTCTGCAACCTGGCCTGGTCGAAGCATGCCAACGAACTGGTAGGTCATGCCTGGGACACTATTGACACTATTGAAGACCATTAAAGGTGCTTTGATATTCTAAAAACCTTTTCCCTTCCTGTAGGTCAGCACACATGGTTACTCTCAGAATCAGATACTTGTTTGGAAATATCCTGCGCTCACCCAAGTGGCCAAGCTTACCGGCCACTCATACAGAGTGCTCTACCTGGTGAGTTGCATTTAGGCTGACTAACCATTCCCAACCAAGTGGCATCTTACATTCTTTACCACTATTATGTCTGCTCTCACATTGTGTTAATTCTATCAACTGGTCCATGTTTTTTTATGGCAAATGAATGATCCAGGCCTCCGTGCGTGCGTGCGCGTGCGCGTGTGCGTGTGCGTGGCAATTCACAGAACTTTTAAATGGCATGTGCTGAAACTAGAATAACAAAGGCACCCCACATTACAAAAATTGCAACGTTGACAGACACATTTTGTAAATTATTTGTTTGCACATTTTTTCCAATACAAGTTTTTTTGTATTTTTGTAGCGAGTAGCGAATGCGTTTTAGAAAATGTAAAGATATAAAAGTATACATTTTTGTAATAAAATGTAGTGGAGTAAAAGTCCAAAGTTAGCAGACAGCTACATACTCAAACTACAGATACACAAAAAAAATACTTCACCACTGTGTATATATACCGTATATACCCGAATATAAGACGACCCTGAATATAAGACGACCCCCCCATTTTCCAGATTTATTTTTGGGGACAAAAAAGATTTTTTGGGAAAAAATCTGTTTTTTCAACAGAAAATAATTTTATTAGAAAATTCTAGTGATTCTAGTGATAATTAATTAATAAAACAACAACATTTTAACACCATTCATTAAATGTGCTAGAATGTAATACATGTACTGTAATAAATAAAAAAATGACGCCAATGCCTCATCAGATTGTAAGGAAACTGAAATACTATATTTTCTGAAAACAATGCTAGTGTCAGTATTTTTTCTTTTGGAAAAGTACGTTCCGACACGGAATTTATATTTATGTTTTGGCCTGTGTGTTGTTATCAACTGCCCATTTTGACAGCACGGATTGCCAGGCATACCTGTAAAAACGCAAACCCAGCGCGCTACAGCCATGGAAGCAGCAAACAAACGAACGAGATCATAGAGATTCTAGACAACCTAAAAAAACTATGCATGTCTCTAGCGGTTCCATGACCATAGACGTAGTAAAACACTGTTCGCTTGTCATGATTGCACTGATCTTGTTCGTCACATTAGTTTCAATTCTGGGAGTACCCATTTTTTTAACGCTGGCTGTCCGTTTTACATATAGCACATTTAAATATTTGGATTAATTTGTCACAAAATAAAGTGCACTCTGTCAATGAGTTCAGAAATGAATGATATAACTGTTTCGAACGTGTTGGTTTATTTGACCAACTTTTGAAGCGCTTTTCTCAAGGTGATATCTTGATCTCTCCATGGCGGCAATTTATTGTTTATTTAATTTATAACACTGTCATTAATTAGCCTATTGTGTTGGCGCCCGCTGCTGTTTCCCCCTGCTTTCTCCGTTTCCCCGTGATTTTGTCTATATTGCGAATATAAGACGACCCCCAATTTTTCAGCCTATTTTTAGGACAAAAACCTCGTCTTATATTCGGGTATATACGGTATATGTGTGTATGCAAAAGTTTAGGCACCCCTGACAATGATTTTCATTTATAAATATTGGGTGTTTTGATCAGCAATTTTATTTTGATCTATCAAATAATTGAAGGACACAGTAGAATTTCATTAGTGAAATGAGGTTCATTGGATTAACAAAAAATGTGCAATATGCATCAAAACTAAATTAGACAGGTGCATACATTTTGGCATCCTTGTCATTTTGTTGATTTGAATACCTGTAACTACCTAGCACTGATTAATTGGAACACAAAATTGGTTTGGTGAGATCATTAAGCATTGACCTTCATAGACAGGTGCATCCATGACTCTCCTTTAAAGAGTGGCAAAATGGGGGCCTCGAAACAACTCTCAAATGACGTGAAAACAAAGATTGTTCAACAATATGTTTGAGGGGAAGGCTACAAAAAGCTATCGCAGAGATTTAAGCTGTCAGTGTCCACTGTGAGGAACATAGTGAGGAATTGGAAGACCACAGGCACAGTTCTTGTTAAGTCCAAAAGTGGCAGGCCAAGTAAAATATCAAAGAGGCAAAGGATGGTGAGAATGGTCAAAACAGCCCAAAGACCACCTCCAAAGACCTACGACAGATGGTGCTGCAGATGGTGTCACTGTGCATCGTTCAAAAATTCAATGCACTTTGCACAAGTAGAAGCTGTACGGGAGAGTGATTTGGAAGAAGTCTTTCCTGCACACATGCTGCAAACAGAGTCGCTTTAGGTATGTCAGCTTCATTTTGGAAGAAGGTGCTGTGGACTGATGAAACAAAGATGGAGTTATTGGCTCATAACAAAGGGCGTTATGCATAGCGGCAAATGAATGTTCAAAGACAAACACTTGCTACCCACAGCAAAAGTTGGTGGAGGTTCCTTTGTGCTGTGGGGCTGTGTGGCCAGTGCCGGTAATGGGAATCTTATTGAAGTTGAGGGTCACATGGATTCCACTCAATATCAGCAGATACTTGAGAATAATGTAGAGGAATCAGTCACAAAGTTGAAGTTCTGGATATTAAATATCTGGATATTTCAACAAGACAACCCGAAACACTGCTCAAAATCTACTCTGGCATTTATGCAGAGGAACAAGTACAATGTTCTGGAATGGCCATCCCAGTCCCCAGACCTGAATATCATAGAAAATCTGTGGGGTGATTTAAAGCGGGCTGTCCATCCTCGGCAACCTTCAAACCTAACTGAACTGGAGATGTTTTTCAAGGAGGAATGGTCCCAATTACCTTCATCCAGTATCTAGACACTCATTGCAGGCTATAGGAATCGTCTAGAGGCTGTTATATCTGCTAAAGGAGGATCAACTAAATATTGATGTGATATTTTTGTTGGGGTGCCCACTTTTTGCACTGTTTTAATTTCAATATACAAATGCTTTCGGGAAACAATATCTACATTTAGGATATTAATAGAATAATCCATATGAATGAACAGTCAGGCTAGTCACCTTTAGGCTAGTTGTCAACAGATCGAGCTTACACGTAAATAAGATTGTCTACTCTAAGAATTAGGGGTTCATTTATGAACCTTCAGATGTCAAATAATAAATAGTTCATGAATGTAATAAGTTTTTGAAGCATTCCATATAATAGTGTAAAGATAATAAATCACAATTCTATATATAATATAGGTAACTGTATAGTTAATGGAGCCAAGGTCAGTCTTTTTTGTTTTGAGGTGATAACTCTGCATATACTAGATGGCTAGCTAGAGTAGGCCACTGTCACTAGCATTATCTGCATAACCATCAGCCATTTTGAAATGTATTTTGACAGTGTTACAATTTGACTGAGTTGGATTAGTTTCATACCTCCATAAAGGCCAGCTACTACATTTCAGGACCAGGGTAAGAGTGTGATCAGCAGATATTTATATTCAATAACGTTGTCAATAACACTCATAGAACCCTCAAAAACATTTTTATTCATTCATTTATTTAAAGTGTTGGTGTTCGGTGCTCTTATTTTAATTTTTGTAATTTTTAGCTTGAACCCCTGCCCCTAAAAATGTATGCACAGCCCTGTGCAATAGTATAGTTGTTGAATGCGTAAACCTTTCGCAAGTATGCTGATTAAAGACTTCCATGTTGGATGAGCAATGTGATGAGAATTGGATGGCTCTCTGACATGCGGTTAGAGGACACATGTGAACACGTCTTACCATCCCACATTGGTCCAAGCAGTTGCTGAGTTGCCGACAAGGCAGGGTCAAGGAGAAGGTGACATGACCTATTGGGAGGCGAGGAAAATAACAATAAGTATTATTAGATGAAAAATGTAATCATTCAAGTCACAAGTTTGTAATTAAAGCTGAATTATGTAGGATTTTTGTATTAATGAATGGCTATTCTATTAGCCTGGATCTTGGAATGATTTCCAACAAAAGGAGTTCACATTCCTAAAAACAGTGGTTCTATATGCCATAACCTCCAGCTATACAAATTAGGGTTGCTCATTTCGGGTAAATTTCCTGACCGACAACCGGAACTAGTTAACCGATTATTAACCGTTAACTGATGAGATTATTAGATTCAATTGGCTTTAAATAAAAAAATAAATTGAGGAGTGTCTGTAACCAGTTAAATATACAAACATTTTTTTTAACGGATTTGTTTTAATGTCTAAACAGCATACAGAACAGATCAACAACAGCTGCCGGGTGCACCAGCTTTGCGTATAAATTAACTCGGGTGCAAAGTACACACTAAACGATACGATGAAACTAGTTAGTTTCAAACTAAAGCTGTGTCGATGTTTGGTTTCACCAAACTACACTGGCGTAAAGTCCACACCAACCAAAATATTGTCGCAGAAAAGTTGTCATAGACGTTTTCACTTTTTGTTTTCAATCAAAGGAAAGTAGCCTTGATGCAGTGTTTACCGAGTTGTCAAATTATAGAACGAAAACAGTCGGTGACAATCAGGAACAAGGTTTTTGGTTACAGCAGGCATACTGCAAATAAGGGCTATATTTCATTAACACAAAACAAAATGTTGACAACGCTTGCTATGCGTTATACTAACTTAACAATATCTGCTGAGCGCACCCATTTCATTGAAATTACCATTACAGTCCTCTCCGAAAATAAAGTGCGTGTTGTCAATCACTGTGTGAGTTGTTTTAAGGTAACATTATTTTGTCCGCTATAATGCATCAGGAGCATGATGAATTATAGCCGATAAAACAATATATGCTTCCCAATACGATAGCGTTATACGTTTACGTTATACTTTTTTTGTACATGAAAAAATGAAAGCGCAAGTTAATATCACAGTCATCATAAATGTGCAAGGGTTGTCATTTTAAATTAAGAACGCGTTGCAGACGCAAAACAGGCAGCCGGTATATTTCGCTCCTCATTACCTATATCTCCCCACCTTTCAAAACGAAGCGCCAGGCTCTGGTTGCGCGCGTGAACGCGCCACGTGATTTTACTAATGTAGGCTATATATACGTAAAAAATAACCTCTTAACCGTTTAACTGATAGTATTAACCGGTCAAATGTTTTACTTTCGGTTAACGGTTAAACGGTCAATATGAGCATCCCTAATACAAATCATTGGTTGGTTAGCATTATGGCAGGAATAAACTCATTGCATATTAAATCAAAATGTGAGATAGTCAAAAAAATATATTTTCTCTTTCAAGTATATTACGCTACCATAACATTTTAATAATGATTGAGAAAAACGTTGAAAAGAAAATAAACAATTATGTTTTGCGTGGTGCGTTGTTAGTGGACTGATGTTACACAAGTGACTGTCCTGTTTTCTGGGAAAGTGAGGCGGAAGTGTTTTGGTTTTTGGAAGTTAAATTGTTTAGGTTTAGTTAGTTTATTAATTCCCTCTAAACTCAGTCATTCTGAGTTTTGTCAGAAACACCTGACAATGGAGGACATTCCAAGTATGTAGAACCATTCTACTTGTGTAACTAAAGCAGCAGATTAGACAGCTGACCAGCCTAGCTCAAATATAGCAATAGTATGTTTCTTCACCCTGAAGTTGATGTTCCTAGTGTTCTTATTGTTGATTGTCCCCTGCTTTATGAAGGCTCTGGCTCCTGATGGTGAGGCTATTGTCACAGGCGCTGGTGATGAAACACTACGCTTCTGGAATGTGTTTAGTAAAACACGATCAACAAAGGTGCTACTTTGACTTCTCATGTTTGATTATATTTTAATTTGTGTATTTCACTATTTATGTTCCCTGTAATTGAACTTTTTCATTTCTTTATAGGAGTCAGTGTCTGTATTAAACCTCTTCACCAGGATACGGTAACGGCAATACATAAAGACTTTCATGGAGGGTCTTGATTTTCTAATGACTTTAATGAACACATTGAATGGACTACGTGGACAAGGCATTTTGTCAGAGGATGGGGGAAAACAAGTTATTCTGGAACATTTTCAGGAAGAAATATCCTAGACACCTGTTTGTTTTTGCATTTTGAGTACTGTTAAATTTAAAATTGTTTTGTATGTGGGTTTTTGTATTCCATATCAGTTTCAGTGAAAATGCTTCAGAGGAGCATTAAAGTACAACATACTGTATAGCAGTGGATCTGAAGTCTTAGTGCTTCTAACACTCAGGTCTTATCTACGTTTTATTTGAAATTATACTTTAAAGTTTTATGTCGGGAAGTTCTATTATATAACGGGACAATCATGACGTTGTAAGTAAGCGGCTTTAAAAAAGCACTACATTAAATGTAGTAGTATGGTGGATTGAATCAAACTTTTGTGAACTGTGATAATGGGACTAAAGTGGCCATACATCAACATAAAGATTAATCAAAGGTGTTTACATTGATGAATATGTTACTTTGACACTAATAATATGAAATTGTGTTAATAATATAATATGAAGTTCAGGAATATAAAGCAGCACTTATAATATAATGAAATCAACAAACATATGCTAATAACTACGTATCTTAACCTAGAGCCACCAGCAGATGGAGCAGTTACTAGATCAAAGTAGTGCGATCGCTGCCATTGGCTTTGGTGAGCTGGATGGTCTGGTAATCAGAGGCTTGGACACACCAGACTGCACACATGTATAAAATCACTTCTCTTTCTTAGGAAAATTAGTTTCAAATGTATTAGATTAGGATTAACACACTCATAGAAACCCCAGCTACTCAAACAACCCCTCTACGTATCTTTGATGCAGGCTGCCTAAACTCACAGCTAGTTACACTCATGTTTGGAGGGCCGAAACACTTCTGATTTTTGGTTTCTTTTTCTAATAAAAGATTGGTTTATACCTGGGAAAGCAGGTGATTGCAATAAACTACTAGGTAAAATAAAAAATCTGAAGTATTTCGGCCCTCCAGGACCGGAGTTACCTACCCCTTCCATAAGGTCTGGATGAGTAGCCGCAATGATAGGAGCACCAATACAATCGCCCTGAACAGCAAGAACAATGACGCCGCTTACCCGTCTCTACCCGAGGTACAGTACTCCAGGCTCAGTGCTTTTATAGTGATGTCATCCCTGTTTAGTCTCAGGTTCAACTAACCTGGTGGCTTCTGATCTATGCCGTCTGGTCATTCCCTCTTCTGGCAGAAGCAGCTGAGACTCATCGGGTTCCAATTCCCCTCTGATGTAGAATAGCCTCTGTGAATATGCAAGGAACCAAGGCTGTAAAGCAATTTAATGCACAAATATCTCAAGACCTCCATCTGCCAGTGCAATCTGATACAAGACCCATCACATTAACTGGTGGCCTCCAATGTGGAGCAGTGTTGTAAATCGTAGCCTTGCAGCACAGCTGTTTCACATTGGCCAGGTTACGAGTCCTAGTTGATGATCACATTTTAAAACACTTGACCAGGCTCCACCTGGCATAGTGGGCTGAGTCACTGTTTCCCTGAACAACTATATTATGTCAGCCACAGGTTTGACCCCAACTTTGCCTGTAGCTCCATCAGGAGGCAGTGCAAGTAGGTACAGCACCATTGAATTAAAGGGTGACTCATCCCCCAACTTTTAAAAGTTATTTGTTAGGACACCGACTTTTGCTAGATTTCCACCCCACATCAGTAATGTTTCGGATGCCCATGTACAGTGCTACATTGTCAGCAGGTCGGCGCCTGTGAGTTATATGTATAGTTGGTGAATATGTGATCTTTCTGGTTAGCAGCAAACTTTTGGCTTCTTGATTGGGAAGGGGAAATCCCTTTTTGTGCACCTGCCCGCTTTGACTGCAGAAACTACAGGCCCCTGGCTGGGGGGGTAGTTGGCACAATGCCAAACCTGTGGGTAGCCTTGACAGTGTCTGCAATGGCATACTGCTTCCCTGGGCGAGAAACAATCTTCTACTGAAAATGTGCGTGGTTCCTTATGCACTGAGCAAGCTGGCCTTACAAGACCTGAAACTTTGCAGCCACTGCAGGAATTTGTGATCAATACACAAAAGAAACTAATTTTCTAAAAGGTTTAAAGTACAGCTTCCTCTTGGTTTTGGCATATTTTCATTCCTGATTTGTAAGGGCCAAATTTGCATAAGATACCACACGCTCCAATCCTCCCACTTTCTGATATAACACACCCTACAATCAAAGCTTGATGTCTTGAACATTGGCATGAA
The DNA here is from genome assembly GCA_016801145.1 of Umbra pygmaea. Taxonomy (NCBI): domain Eukaryota; kingdom Metazoa; phylum Chordata; class Actinopteri; order Esociformes; family Umbridae; genus Umbra; species Umbra pygmaea. The sequence goes on along the minus strand of JACXGM010017799.1, from coordinate 6,191 downwards.
TCATTAATGCCCACCAGATACAACCTTAAATCTGTAAATAAGGGCTCCCTCATTCATTTCATCCTAACATGTTGTCTAAATACACTCAGTTCTCTGCCAGGATCTTAGCAATCATTGCCTAATTGCTTGCGGCAATGCAGAAGGGTTTGAGCGACTTGGACAAGTGTAAATACATAATATCATACAATCATCTTGATTTGGAGTGTTTCCAAAACATCAAACATGTGAACTTCTCTGATAAGACTGGGAATAAAACTTCAGGCAAAATGTACATTGATAGTTGATAGTGGATTTGTGTTATGAAGTAGTGCTTGTGCAATAACTTGTGAGGGGAAAGGTGTTATCTTTACAGGTTTTTATTTAGAAACAATATTTTTTCCACATTGCCAGGGCTCAGGCAAATCCTTTTTTTGTCTACCACCTGGCCAGAAACAATGCTCTCACAGGGCACAGAGGTTGCAGGGATGGCTAAATGGACCACTGCAAGTTTATATAGGTGAGGGAAGTACCCTGTGTTTTTGGCCCAGTACACCAATGGTACTTCCACTCTTGCCAGGTATGCATCTGCTAGGTACCGTTGAACTTCAACCATAGCATTGGCACTAGCACTCTGTATTCTCTTGGTGTCACTGACTGTGTTGTCCAGGAGTAACCACAGGTTGTCATCATCACCAACGCTCCCCTGATCTCTCTGGCAATAAAAAAAATCAATTTTTAATAAAGGCCTGCATGACCGCGACCCCTTTCCGGGATAAGCGGTTGAAGATGTGTGTGTGTAAAGGATTTATACAGAATGTCGAAGATATATAAATATATATCCAATAATAAAAATAATAATAAACCTCTGATGTCGTTGGTCTGGGTGATGGCCAAATTTCTCAATACTCTCAAATCTTTCAGCCAAGGTCTCACACATTCAAACTGTTTGTTTTTGATGCCTCATTTTATACCCGATAGTGTCTAATGGTATCGTTCAATATCGCATGACAATGTCTGCGTCTCAATATGCATAGTATGCATCCTATGCATCCTATATAGTATGCCAGACTACTACGTCCATGGGAGTTTCGAAGTATGCAGAGAAGGGTCCAGCTGCGGCCTGTAGCCGCTCACGCCTTTTTTTTTCAGAGCCCACTTTCCACTAAAGGCAGTGGAGACATACCAACCCCCCACGCCTGGTTTGAAGCCTACCTAGAACCGCCTAGTATAGCCTAGGTGGCCTCACAATGGAGACGAGGCATAATTGGTTAGTATCTCCCCTCACCTGGCTGTCTAGGTCTTAATTTGGTTCTAATTGAAGGGAAAGACCAAAAACCAGCATACACCAGGCCCTCCATGGGAGGGTTTGAGGACCTCTGCCCTATATGATGACACCCTAACCTGATCCTGAGCCTGGACCACAGGCACTATTCAACTTGGCCCACAGCAGAACACAGGTCAAGGTGGAGATGACCCTAGGCATCCTGAAGGCCAGGTTTCAGTCCCTGCGTGGGCTCAGGGTCAGTCCAGAGAGGGCATGTGACACAGCTGCTTGTGTTGTTCTTCACAACATTGCCCCCGTGAGAGGTGAGACCCCCCCTTCTCTTGATGAAGATGGTCAAGAGGAGCCCCAAGTAAACCCAGTAGAACAAAGAGATGGCAGGGTGGTACCAGACATGATTTGTCAAAATCACTTTAATTAAAATCAGTAAACAGTCAAATGTTGATCATTGTTCATTTATTTCTCTATTTCCTATAATAAGATACATTTGTATTTATTCCTTTATACACCATTCAACAACAATGTCATATTAATGTTCACATACTGTTTCCCACCTTAAGCTGGTGCTCTAGCAATTGAATATCATGTATGGTCTTTTGTATGTTGACTCTTTTTTCCTACATTTGAAGCATATGCAGTAAAATAAAATAAACATGCATAATGCACAAGTGAAACAATGACTGTAAAATGTATTCCAATGCCTTTTGAAATGGTGAAAGTTGATGATTTTATTTATTAGAAACACAGAACGTAAGTGAAAACATCAATAAATCAAGAGTTTTAATATGGTACACCTACATTTTACTAAGCCACTGATGTTGGTAGCTTAGTCTGATGAACTTCCCCCTGGAATCCCATTGACCACAGGTCGGCCTTTATTTGGGACATTTTTATTAGGCCTACATTAAATACTAAATTACATGGCTTTAGTAACAGTAAGTTAAGAAAATGTTACCCTGTTGGAGAATGATTTTATGTTTCATTTCGATTTGGCTCACCGTTCTTTTTATCAGCGATTACACCTGATAAAACGAGAAGCCAATAGTCTATATTACTAGCCAAATATGTACATTACTACAATATATTATTATTTTTTGACAAGCCAACTCTCTTTTGCTGACGCGTTCGTTTTTTAGTTATAATGGGCTTATAGTCTTCATAAGCAAGCATTAAAACCTCCAACTCAGTTTCATTGAAATACGTAACTCGCTTTTTGTCTTCCTGGATTTCCACGGTAACTCCTGAAATCGGCAATCTATTGAATGTCTTTGTACTCGCCGTGCGTGCGCATTAACTCTGGGTTACTAATAGGAGGTTGATTGAACTAACTCTTCACAGTCGTTTTGGAACCGACATACCCAGAGTAAGCAAGTTTTTCGTTAATCAACTGAGAGTTCAGGGTATATGTGACGGTAAGTTAACCCTGCTTTCTGGAATACCCCCCAGAAACAACAATCTGATGCTCAATGTAGTGAGACAGATGAAGTCCAAACAAAGCGTCACAGAACCATGATGCAGAAAAGTCTAGATGATCAGGTTTGCTTTCTTTGTGATAACATATCTCCTGAATCTGACCTACATCAGGTAATAACAATTCACCTGAATGACAGACTACATGAATGTGCACAAACACTGAATGATGGTAAATTATTGGCTCAACTAAGTGGTGCTGATGCCATTGAACAGAAGCTTAAATACCATCATTTGTGTCTCATTCATCTTTACAACAGAGAGAAACTCCACCTCAGAAAGCTTAAAAAATAGTCACAGAGTGAAACGGTTCAACCAGCCATCTTTCTTATGGCTCTTTCTGAACTGGTCACCTATATTGTTGAAACCAGTCTCAATTCTGATGGTCCTTCCGCCTTCCATCTCGCAGATATGTGCAACATGTACCAGCAGCATCTAGATCAACTGGGTGTACATTCCCCTACAGTTAACTCTACTAGACTAAAGGAAAAGCTGTTGGCGGAGATCCCTAAACTCACCGCTTACAAGTAGGGCAGAGATGTGCTCCTGGCTTTCCAGAAAGATGTTGGCTTGGCTCTCTCAAGTGTCTGAAGACTCAGAGGCACTTATCATGGCCAAGGCTGCCAAAATCCTGAGAAGGCAAATTCTGGTTCATCAGTCCAGATTTGATGGGTGTATCAACATTCAATGAGGGGTGTATCAAAGAGGCCATCCCCCCATCTCTCCTGCATTTTGTTTGTATGGTAGAACATGGAGCCGACATCAAATCGCAGCTGAATTTGGCACTTCACAGACTGCCCAGGCTATTGCGCAACTGCTGCAGTACAACTGCTTCTCCCGGTACAAAGAGGGAGCAGCTGCCCACAGTAGGGATGTCATAAGAACCAATACTACCGAAACTTTCCGGTTCCAAAATGACAAAAAACTGACTATGCCCATTTTTTGAAGCACAGTAGGCACCATTAGCGAAGATGCCAGTGTTAGCAATAGTTAACTTTGTCAGGGGAGAATAACTGAAAATAGCAGGAAAAATCAAAAGCAAATGAAAAGGGCTTTGCCTCCAGTTGCAAAAATTCACTAGCTAGGTACTACTTAGTTTGGTGGAGGATAATATACCGTACTTTTTTCATTTCAAAGCTTTTATTTTCCAATACAATACAGCCGTATCGGACCAATGCCCAACACATTACACACCATCATTCGCGACTTACCCAGGACCATGTTGACATGCTAGTTTTCCTTTCTAAAAACCTTGAACTAGCCAAGAAAAGGTGTGAAATGTTGTGAAAAGAAAATGTCATCTTGTTAGCTGAATGGCTAAACTGCTATATCCACTGTTTTGAAAAGGTGTCTGGGAACACTAGTTTTTGCATGACCCATTGATTGCACTTTATTATGTTGTTCTATCCTATATTGCATGTTTTTTATATCTTGTTATGACATTTTGATCTTTTTTTAATAAAAATGTTTTAAGTTCAAGTACACGGAAACTTAGAAAATCCTATTTTTACCGTGGTATCGAAATTGGCATTGAGAATCATGTTATTATACTGGTATTGGCACCAACTACTGAATTTTTGTATTGTGACACTCCTAGCCCACAGACATTCCAAAGATAGAGAAACTCCATTCCCAGTATACATTGGTATGTCTATGTTTGCCAAAACCAGGAAGAGAGGCCTGATTGAAATGCTGCATGAACATGGTATGAGTATCTCATATGACCATAGGAGATATCAGCTCAACTGGGAGATGCCACAGTAAGCAAGTATGTTGAGGAGGATTTGGACTGTCCACCGGTGCTACGGAAAGGGCTGTTCACCACTGCTGTCATGGACAACATTGACCACAATCCTTCTGCAACAACTGCTACAACATCATTCCATGGCACCAGTGTCTCTGTATTTCAGCATCCAACAAAGGAAAGCAGTGAGGAGGGTTGGCAGCTTAGGTTTGGTCCAGCTGTCGGTGGAGCTATTAGTCTCACAGAGAATCCATCTGCCCTGAGGAGATGGATGGTCGCTTGCCCTGAGGTTAGTCATCAGGTTTCACTATATGAAACTAAAGAAGCACAAGAGCAAACAGTCGACCATGATTAAACTCCTCAAGCTCAAAATACATTCCTGGAGAGAGTCAAGAAACTGTCTAAATGTCTGCAAGACCTAGGCAATCCATTTGAAGAAGAGAGTCATGATCTGTATTCTATAGAAACCAGATAGATTGCGAGTCCCAGATCTGCTGAACTCCTACAGATACACCTTAAGAAGGGACAGACAAAAGCCCAGGACTTTGCACAAGGTCTGCAAGAGAACACAACCACTTTCTATGATCCAATCAAGAGAAATAGAGTTGACTTCTTCAACAAGGAACCGCTATTGAGCCATGAAAGCAGAAGTTGGTGAAGGAGGATTGCCAACTATTCTCTAAACTCTCCTGTGACCTGCGGCTTGTGACCTGCAGGAATTCTTCCAACATGAGAATAAACCCTACCCCGCTGCACTGAGTGATGGTGGAAAACTTGATGCTTGCCAGAAATCTCTGCTGGCCTCCATCCTTGAAACCTACATCACATCCCCAGAAAAAGAACCAGACACTGAAGTCATCGTCATAGATGGTTCAGCTTTAATCCATACACTACCACCAAAAAGATCAAATACATTTGAGGACTATGCAGCACTGGATGTTCTACCCAGTATACATGCTTATGCCATGAAGTACAAGAGCACACATATTGTGTTCAATGTGTACAATCCATTAAGCCTCAAAATGGAAACAAGATCTAAACGAGGCCAGGGAGGTTGACGCCAAGTGACAAACAAGAATAAAGTTCCATCAAATTTCTTGAGACATAAGGATAACAAAACAGACGTGTTCCACATTCTGGCTGACAAGATTCCTCAAATGACTATGCCAAACATAGTTGTTGTAACCAAGGGACCCGCTTTCTTCAGTACACCTGAAACCTGTCTAGATTGTCTAGACAAATGTTTTCATGAGGAAGCTGATAGCCGCATATTTGTACATGCCAAACATGCCACAGAGAAGGGCAGCAAATCCATAATGATCAAAGCCAATGACACTGATATTCTTGTTATAGCATTGAGCATCTTCCCATCCCTCCAGGATCTTGGTCTCCAGGAGCTGTAAGTTGCATTTGGGCATGGTGTGAGCCTACGGTGGATTGGTGATCATGACCTGTACCATGTTATTGGGCTGTTTTAAGATGTGGGTTAAATTTGGGCATGGTGTGAGCCTACGGTGGATTGGTGTTCATGACCTGTACCATGTATGTTATAGGGCTGTTTTAAGCTGTGGGTTGCATTTGGGCATGGTGTGAGCCTACGGTGGATTGGTGTTCAGGACCTGTACCATGTTATTGGGCAGTTTTAAGCTATGGGTTGCATTTGGGCATGGTGTGAGCCTACGGTGGATTGGTGTTCAGGACCTGTACCATGTTATT